>JASFAX010000961.1:0-54219 GCA_030737875.1 Allium sativum
GTCTAGTACATCATAAACAGAAATACTGAAATACATAGTGCTATCCCCAAAAATAAAGATGATAAACCATAGCGAGCTCAATGTCCAGGCATACATGAGCTATCCAGCAAACAAGCAAGCGATCCAAGCTAAGCACCACTGTTCCCTCCCTGAGAACCTGGGGGGGGGGGGAAACGGAAGAAAGAAGCGAAAGAAAACAGGTCAGTCAAAAAGACTGGTAAGCCCTACTACGATCAGTCTATAAACTAATAAAGTTAACATCATGATGGAAACTGAGATGAACATACTGGCAATAGATAAAGGTGACATCACATAAAGAAGATTAAGCTTTGCACCACAGTGTACTAGCAAACTAACATAACAGGTATTGATCCCTCAGCCCAAACTTTGGCCCAATAGCATGAGGTGACCTTAACGCAAGGTCCAGCCCAACGGTCTAGTCGATCGGCTCCCTATAAACCTAATACGTCAAGTGTTGGTGTCCATACGGCCCACATATGGTTGTAGTCAGACTGTGCTGGGTCCACCTTCGGGTGTATCAAGCCCTCGGGTGTCAACCCCAGACACCTAAGCAATAATGCACAGTCTAAACCTACTGGTACCCGTGCCTCGAGTTTGTCCAACACCGAACTACGTGCACGTCCGTAGCCCGCCTGGACCCGCACCGCTGTACCACTCAGTCGTCGCTTTGGTCGCTTACATCAGTCCAGTAATCGTGCCCCGCCGTAGCATAGCCTCTAGGGTTGTGAATGATACAAAACTGGGATTACTGCTGGAACAGACCACGTTGCTAGGGTTTTCTAAGAGGGTTAAGTGTGGTTTAACCCCTCACTAATCATGGATTAAATTAGTTAAGTGTAACCAACAGTTCACCACTTAACCCCATTTAATCCCTCGCATCCCCAAAATTGGTTAAGTATTAGTGGGCCATGAATTAACCCTAATCACGAGGCATTAATTTAATTGTACCTTAACCTCTCACATTATACTTTGTTGTGGTTACTAGTTAAGCCGGGCGGGTCCGGGTAGCTTTACACCACAACTTGGTCTAACCTCGGGTCCAAGGTACACATGACCAACTTCTCACATTGGGTCCTACTCTTTGTAGCAACTAGTTAAGCCGGTCGGTTCCGGGTAGGTTTACGCTACAAACTCAACCCAACCTCGAGTTGGCCACACATGTTTTCTAAGTGTCATGTCCACTTTATTTTCAAACCATAATTACAAGTTTAACAAATACTTGGGTAGACCTAACTTAATAGGTAAATTCCCAAGGGGTAGACCTAACTTAATAGGTAAATTCCCAATCTTATATTTTCATGTATTTTAAGTTTTGCCCAAACCCTCCCAACGTCATTCTATCGCTTACATATTCGTTATAACACATAAAGGATAGAAAGAGGGAACTTGGCACAACATACATGATGAATCTTACATATCATAATAAACATGCATAATATGTTGGACTTGCATAACTTAGCATAGTGAGCTTGCATAAACATGCATAACTTGTTAAACTTACAAATCATGGCATAGTGAACTTGCATAAACATGCATAACTTGTTAAACTTACAAATCATGGCTTAGTGAACTTGCATAAACATGCATAACTTGTTAAACTTGCAAATCATGGCATAGTGAACTTGCATAAACATGCATAACTTGTTAAACTTGCAAATCATGGCATAGTGAACTTGCATAAACATGCATAACTTATCAAACATGTGTAACATAGCATAGTGAACTCACATAAGCATGCATAACTCATTAAACATGCATAACATAGCATAATGAACTCGCATAAGCATGCATAACTTATTAAACATGCATAAATCCCACTTTCATCACATATTAACTTTAGAGTTTCTAAAATGAAGGTAAGAGGGCTTACAAATATTATGAAGACACAAATCCACTAATAAAGATTGAAAAGCCCTTTATGCAAGCATATAAAAACCCAAAACAAAGCTCCAATTAACAAAAATCCCAAAAACTCTAGCTTAGCAAATAAAGCTTGCAACTTGATGATGTATGCAAGCTAATGATCATTCATACAACTTAGAAAAGCTTGTATGAACATCAAAATCTTCATAGAAATGATTTTTGAAGAGGTTGGAGGCTAGGGTTTTTAGGTGGAGGCCATTTGAGAATTCAATTTGACATAGTTTGGTTGCTAGAATGAATAATGAGGTTTTAGGGTAGGATTAGGGGCTTATTTATAGAAGATTAGAGTGTTTTTAGCCCTAGGATTAACCCTAGGTTAGTTTAGGTCCGTCAGATTTAGGAATTCTCTAGAACCAAGCCACAAGACCAAGCCCCAAATCAAAATGGTGCGCCAGGCAAAACTGCCCGGCCACCCCGTGTCGACAGGGCTGTCGACAGGGCAGTCGACACCCTAAGACCCCTGTCGACATGCCTGTCGACATGGGGGTCCTGGCGGGAGTTTTCCCGCCTGACGCCAATTAGCCCTAATCCTTGTTTTTAATTTGAAATTTAAATCTGTTTTTAACATGGAAATTTCTGAAAACTTCAATGGGCCTTAACTGGGTCATACGGACTCCGATTTTCGAAAACTCGGACTCTATTTCGCGTATTTTTCTGAGACGAACGCAATGGCATAGCCCATTTCCCTTAATTCAGATTTTTGAATTAAATTCTGCCTCGATTTATGTTATAACAGGTGATTGAAAATACGGGTTGTTACATTCTCCCCTCCTTAAAGGATTTCGTCCCCGAAATCTTCAAGTTAGGAAGAACGTATCCTACCATCCAACATCCATCTACTCAAGACATCATCCACGAGCAACCATTGTCCTTAAAAGATTCTAAATGCTGTATGAACATATGCAAAAGTGTGTGTATATGTACTTATCTAATGCAAGGGTCAATGCAAAATATGTTAGTGAAATGTATCCATATGTATGCAAATCCCTAACATATTGTATAATGTCTACATGCGTGCTCAATCATACATCCATATGCAACATCCATGTGATGGCATACAAATTCCATCCAAGAATAAGCATAAACACTCATGCACATGAAATATGAGGAGCGTGTGAGCCGATCTAGTGCCTAATGTGTATCATGCATCCACGAGTAACCACTTGCAAACACTTGCAACCACTTGCAACCATCAAACATAACATGTCTCAAACACATGTTTCATCCAAAGGGTTTCTACCTAAGGTTCTCATGACAAGATTAGCATGATAACTAGATAAACATGGATAGCAAAGAGAAAGATATACTAACAAAGGAAAGAGATTGAGAGTGTACCCTCAAAAAGGAATGGATAAAGCCCACGCATCTTCTCCTCAGTTTCCCAAGTTACGTCTTCTTCGGCTTCACCCCATTGAACCTTCACCAGCTTGACCTCTCGATTCCTTAGCTTCTTGGTCTCCGTCCCCAAGATACGAATCAGAGCTCTCCTCAAATTTGCCTCTTTCTCTACTTCCACGTCTTCAAGAATGCTAGGTTCAACCACCTCAGCGGACTCATGTAGGCACTTTCGGAGATGCGAGACATGAAAGACATTATGCACTCCGGACAGCTTCTCGGGCAATTGCACTTTATAAGCCATCTTCCCAATTCTCTCTATGATGGGGAAGGGTCCAACAAATCTCGGTGCTAACTTCCCAACAGCTCCAAATCGGACCACATTCCACAAAGGAGAAACCTTTACGAAAACCATGTCCCCAACATCAAACTCCAAATCGGATCTTCGCTTATCAGCATAGGATTTCTGTCGGTCTTGGGCCGCCTTCATCCGTCTTCTAATCAACTCGACCTTCTCGGATGTATCTCTAATCATGTCGGGTCCAAGTATAAGCTTATCTGTAGTCTCCCACCAACATGTAGGTGACTTGCACGGCCTCCCATATAAAGCTTCAAATGGTGCCATCCCTATGCTTGCCTGGTAACTGTTATTATATGCAAACTCAAAAAGAGGAAGATGGTCTTCCCAAGCACCACCAAAATCCAGAATGCAAAGCCTCAACAAGTCCTCAAGTACCCTATTCACCCTTTCTGTTTGGCCGTCTGTTTGTGGGTGATAGGCCGTACTCAGGTTCAACCTCGTGCCCATAGCTTCCTGCAAACTGTTCCAGAACTGACTAGTAAAGATGGGGTCTCGGTCACTGACTATGCTGGAAGGGACTCCATGTAGTCGTACTATCTCACGAAGATATACTGATGCTAGTCCAGATGCGGTCCTTTTGCTCTTCACCGGAATGAAATGAGCACTCTTCGTAAGCCTATCCACAATGACCCATATGCTCGTATTCCCTTTCCTTGACCTTGGAAGCCCATCAATAAAGTCCATAGAAATACTCTCCCACTTCCATAGCGGGACCTCTAGAGGATGCAATAGCCCACCGGGCTTCTTCGACTCGGCTTTTACTCTCTGACAGACAACACATCTAGAGATAAACTCTGCCACATCCTTCTTCATTCTAGGACAGAAGAAAATGCGCTTCATATTCTTATACATCTTATCTCCACCCGGATGTATAGTCAACTTGGAGCGATGTGCTTCATCAAGAACTTTCCTCACCAAGTCTTCTACCATTGGAACACAAAGCCTTCCGTCTCTCCTCAGCCAACCCTTATCATCTATAGAATATCGAGCAAGGTGACTAGATGTCTCCCCTCGAATCAGCTTCTCTATAATCTCAATTATCTGAGGGTCTTCCTTCTGCGAAGCCCCAACTTGATCCAGAAGGGTAGGCCTGAGCTCTAGAGATGCTAAAGAACCGGTCATCGACTCAACTGTCAAAGAAAAATCAAAGGTTGCCAAGAACTCTAAATTCTTCATCTCAACAAATAGAGGACTTAGTGTCAACCTTTTTCTACTCAACGCATCCGCTATAACATTCCCCTTGCCAGGGGTATAGGCTATATCAAAATCATAGGACGCCAAGAATTCCATCCATCTCTGCTGCCTCAAGTTCAGATCCTTCTGCGAAAAGAGATACTTCAAAGACTTATGATCAGTATACAGCTCAAATCTCTCTCCCAGAAGATAATGACGTCAAGCCTTGAGTGCATATACTATCGCTGCCAGCTCTAGATCATGAGTGGGATAATTCTTCTCATGCACCTTAAGTTGCCTCCCACCAAAACATATAACTCTGCCCTCTTGCATCAGAACGGCGCCCAATCCCGTGCCACAAGCATCAGTGTACACGGTAAATATCTTACCACCATCGGGTAAAGCTAGAACTGGTGCTGAGGTAAGGGCTCTCTTGAGTCTTTGAAAAGCAAGCTCACAGTCCATATCCCAAGCAAAAACTAAGTTCTTCTTCGTCAACTTAGTAAGAGGAGCGGATATCTTCGCGAAGTCCTTGATGAACTTCCGGTAAAAACCCGCATGACCTAGAAAACTCCTCACCTCGGTTGCATTCCTTGGAGTCTTCCAATCCTGAACTGCAACCACCTTAGCGGGATCCACCGCTAAGCCTTGCTTGGATACGATATGCCCAAGGAATCTAACTTCCCTTCTCCAAAAGTGACACTTGGAGAACTTGGCCTTTAACTGATGCGCTCTAAGCGTATCCATCACCTCTACAAGATGCCTCGCGTGCTCTTCTTCATCCTTGGAGAAGACCAGAATATCATCCACAAAGACCACGACAAACTTGTTCAAGAACTCCCGAAACACCCTACTCATCAAATCCACGAAATACGCGGGTGCATTCGTCAAACCGAACGGCATAACAAGCCATTCAAAGAATCCATCTGGAGTTCTGAATGTAGTCTTGTCTATACTATCTTCAGCCACTCTGAGCTGATGAAATCCAGTAGCAAGATCAAGCTGAGAGAAAACAGAAGCACCAACAAGCTGATCAAAGAGATCATCGATCCTCGGTAACGGGTGTCTGTTCTTCTTAGTCAGCTTATTCAATTCTCTATAATCCGCACAGAGTCGAAGAGAACCATCTGCCTTAGTAGCAAACACCACAGGCGCTCCCCATTCGGATATACTTCGTCTGATGAAGTTCTTTTCAAGCAACTCTTTCACTTGCTTGCTCAGCTCTCGTCTCTCACGCGGAGCCATGTGCCGAACGGGCAAAGAAACAGGCTTAGCATTATCCACCAGATAAATGTGAAAATCAATCTCTCGTTTAGGGGGCAACCCCTTAACTTCTTCAAAAACATCTGGATAATCTCGGACCACCCTTACAGACTGAAGGGCTTCCTCGGACGAGTCAAGAGATTCAAGATAGCACAACATGACGGGGTCCTTCGGATTGCATGAAATCTCTAAGGTGTTGCCAAGGCGAGTCACAAGCCTCACAACCCTATGCTCACAATCAAGAATGGCTCCATATCGGGACAGCCAATCCATGCCCAATATCAATTCGTATCCCCTGAAACCAAGAACATATGCACTACACAAGAACTCTACACTGAGTATAGAGATCCTCAGATCCTCACATATCATAGATAGATGAGCAGAACCCCCAATGGGATTCGAAACACAAACGGGATCATCCACTAAGCTAGTACTAAGGTGCAAGCTATCAACAAGATCAGATGAAATAAATCTATGTGATGCACCAGAATCAAACAAGGTACGAACTGGAAGATCAGAAACATAAACAAGGTTCTCAACAGAAACACTACCTCGGTCGGGAACTGGAGCGGTATTGAGAGCATGAACTTGCCCTCCTGAAGGTCCAGCCTGTCCTTTCTTCTTTGGGCATTCCTTGCTGAAGTGTCCAGTCTCACCACAGTAAAAACATCCACCACTAAGCTTCCTTTTCTTCTTCCTACAATCCTTAGCCAAGTGTCCAGGCACACCACAGTAATTGCACTTTCCCTTGCCTTTGTTGTTGTTCCCCTTCTTGTTCTTGCTCTGATTCCCCTGACTGCTTTGACCACCTTGATTGCCTTTACCCTGAGAATCAGTCCTCTTTGCTTGAGTATCACTCGACTTGATCTCTTTCTTTCCATCTCCCTGAAGTAGAGCCATATTGACCAAACTCTCAAAAGTAGCCCCATGCGGAATATGTGACATCGCCAAGCCCTGCAGCGGCTCATTCAATCCTCTAGCAAATCGAAGAGCCTTCTTCTCAGGAGTGTTCACCATATCCAAACCAAAACGGGCCAGCTGATTAAACTTGTTCACATACTCCTTGACAGACATATCACCTTGCTTTAATGCAATGAACTTCTCCATTTGTAAATTCGCCTCAGCAGAAGATAGAAACTTGGCCACAAATCTAGCCCTCAAATCGGCCCAAGCCTCAACGGGCCTCGTCCCATTGGTGACCTCCCACCAATAGGCTGCTTCGTCCTTCAAAAGCCACACTGTCAATAAGATTTTCCTCTCGTCATCAATCCCAAAGATAGCAAACAAGTCCTCAGTGTCTTTCAGCCAATTCCTAGCTTCAACAAAAGATTCCGTGCCTAGGAAATTCTTGCCTCCCATCGCCTTGAAGTCTTTACAAACCTTCGTGAACTCAACCTGAGGATGCTGAGGGGGAGGAGGAGGAAGAGGAGCCTCAGCAACAGGAGGGGGAGGAACATTAGCAATGGGAGGAGGAATATTAACCACTGGAGGGACCACCGGAGGAGGGACATCAGGGAGAGGATTCTCAACTACAGGAGGAGGAGTGGGGGTAGGGTTTGCGGGGCCGGCTGCCGCCCTAGCTTCTAGAAGTCTCCTATACCAGAGTGGCACATTTACTCCATCCGGGATGGCAAGATCCTCAGCCATACTGAAACGAAGGATAAGATAAGATTAGGTCAAGGGAACGAAGGATAACGCTAATGGCTTTTTGGGGAATAGCCCTTTTTAAAATACTAGACTTTTCTTTGGAAAATACTTTATACTTGTTTTGAAAATAGTTTTTCAAAAGTCTTTTAAAAACTTTTTGTCCTTTCTTGTAAACCATATGCTCTGATACCAAATTTGTAACACCCCACCTCCGCTAGGGTCACTCTTTCGGGGGCACTAGCTTCTGGGGGGCGTTAGAACTGGGTAAGCATGCATAATGATATATCAAGGCAGAACAAGAAGATAAATATATGTAAAACAGAGTAAGTGAGAATAAAACAGCGGAATATCTCAAACCATCTCAAAACAAGTCTAGTACATCATAAAGTCAACTGCCAAAATAAACATGTCTAGTACATCATAAACAGAAATACTGAAATACATAGTGCTATCCCCAAAAATAAAGATGATAAACCATAGCGAGCTCAATGTCCAGGCATACATGAGCTATCCAGCAAACAAGCAAGCGATCCAAGCTAAGCACCACTGTTCCCTCCCTGAGAACCTGGGGGGGGGGGGGGGGGGAAACGGAAGAAAAGAAGCGAAAGAAAACAGGTCAGTCAAAAAGACGGGTAAGCCCTACTATGATCAGTCTATAAACTAATAAAGTTAACATCATGATGGAAACTGAGATGAACATACTGGCAATAGATAAAGGTGACATCACATAAAGAAGATTAAGCTTTGCACCACAGTGTACTAGCAAAATAACATAATAGTTATTGATCCCTCAGCCCAATCTTTGGCCCAATAGCATGAGGTGACCTTAATGCAAGGTCCAGCCCAACGGTCTAGTCGATCGGCTCCCTATAAACCTAACACGTCAAGTGTTGGTGTCCATACGGACCACATATGATTGTAGTCAGACTGTGCTGGGTCCACCTTCGGGTCTATCAAGCCCTCGGGTGTCAACCCCAGACACTTAAGCAATAATGCACAGTCTAAACCTACTGGTACCCGTGCCTCGAGTTTGTCCAACACCGAACTACGTGCACGTCCGTAGCTCGCCTGGACCCGCACCGCTGTACCACTCAGCCGTCGCTTTGGTCGCTTACATCAGTCAAGTAATCGTGCCCCGCCCTAGCCTAGCCTCTAGGGTTGTGAATGATACCAAACTGGGATTACTGCTGGAACAGACCACGTTGCTAGGGTTTTCTAAGAGGGTTAAGTGTGGTTTAACCCCTCACTAATCATGGATTAAATTAGTTAAGTGTAACCAACAGTTCACCACTTAACCCCATTTAATCCCTCGCATCCCCAAAATTGGTTAAGTATTAGTGGGCCATGACTTAACCCTAATCACGAGGCATTAATTTAATTGTACCTTAACCTCTCACATTAGACTTTGTTGTGGTTACTAGTTAAGCCGGGCGGGTCCGGGTAGCTTTACACCACAACTTGGTCTAACCTCGGGTCCAAGGTACACATGACCAACTTCTCACATTGGGTCCTATTGTTTGTAGCAACTAGTTAAGCCGGTTGGTTCCGGGTAGGTTTATGCTACAAACTCAACCCAACCTCGAGTTGGCCACACATGTTTTCTAAGTGTCATGTCCACTTTATTTTCAAACCATAATTACAAGTTTAACAAATACTTGGGTAGACCTAACTTAATAAGTAAATTCCCAAGGGGTAGACCTAACTTAATAGGTAAATTCCCAATCTTATATTTTCATGTATTTTAAGTTTTACCCAAACCCTCCCAACGTCATTCTATCGCTTACATATTCGTTATAACGCATAAAGGATAGAAAGAGGGAACTTGGCACAACATACATGATGAATCTTACATATCATAATAAACATGCATAATATGTTGGACTTGCATAACTTAGCATAGTGAGCTTGCATAAACATGCATAACTTGTTAAACTTACAAATCATGGCATAGTGAACTTGCATAAACATGCATAACTTGTTAAACTTACAAATCATGGCTTAGTGAACTTGCATAAACATGCATAACTTGTTAAACTTGCAAATCATGGCATAGTGAACTTGCATAAACATGCATAACTTGTTAAACTTGCAAATCATGGCATAGTGAACTTGCATAAACATGCATAACTTATCAAACATGTGTAACATAGCATAGTGAACTCACATAAGCATGCATAACTCATTAAACATGCATAACATAGCATAGTGAACTCGCATAAGCATGCATAACTTATTAAACATGCATAAATCCCACTTTCATCACATATTAACTTTAGAGTTTCTAAAATGAAGGTAAGAGGGCTTACAAATATTATGAAGACACAAATCCACTAATAAAGATTGAAAAGCCCTTTATGCAAGCATATAAAAACCCAAAACAAAGCTCCAATTAACAAAAATCCCAAAAACTCTAGCTTAGCAAATAAAGCTTGCAACTTGATGATGTATGCAAGCTAATGATCATTCATACAACTTAGAAAAGCTTGTATGAACATCAAAATCTTCATAGAAATGATTTTTGAAGAGGGTGGAGGCTAGGGTTTTCAGGTGGAGGCCATTTGAGAATTCAATTTGACATAGTTTGGTTGCTAGAATGAATAATGAGGTTTTCGGGTAGGATTAGGGGCTTATTTATAGAAGATTAGAGTGTTTTTAGCCCTAGGATTAACCCTAGGTTAGTTTAGGTCCGTCAGATTTAGGAATTCTCTAGAACCAAGCCACAAGACCAAGCCCCAAATCAAAATGGTGCGCCAGGCAAAACTGCCCGGCCACCCCGTGTCGACAGGGCTGTCGACAGGGCAGTCGACACCCTAAGACCCCTGTCGACATGCCTGTCGACATGGGGGTCCTGGCGGGAGTTTTCCCGCCTGACGCCAATTAGCCCTAATCCTTGTTTTTAATTTGAAATTTAAATCTGTTTTTAACATGGAAATTTCTGAAAACTTCAATGGGCCTTAACTGGGTCATACGGACTCCGGTTTTCGAAAACTCGGACTCTATTTCGCGTATTTTTCCGAGACGAACGCAATGGCATAGCCCGTTTCCCTTAATTCAGATTTTTGAATTAAATTCTGCCTCGATTTATGTTATAACAGGTGATTGAAAATACGGGTTGTTACATGGTATGTGCGTGGGAATTTGATTGTACCCAGAATAGTCATCCATAAATAATAAAAGTTCGTGCCCAGCCGTTGAATCTACTAGCTGATCAATTCTGGGGATAGGAAAACTATCCTTCGGGCAGGCCTTGTTCAAATCAGAAAATTCGATACATATACGCCACTTCCCGTTAGACTTTTTGACCAGGACAGGATTCGATATCCAGTCAGGATATTTCGAGTCCTTAATTAATCCATTATCTGTTAATTTTTATACCTCTTCTTTCAAAGTTGTTGACCGCTCTGGGCCTAACATCCGTCTTTTCTGTTTGACTGGCGGGTGCTTTGGATTAATACACAAAGAGTGGCTCATAATGGCAGGTGAAATCCCGCACATATCAGCGTGAGTCCAAGCAAACACATCCAGATTTTCCCTTAAAAAATCGGCCAACTCTTTCGCTCGAACTGGATCTAGTTATGGGCCGATCTTTAGTACTTTTGTCAAATCTGTCTCATCAATAGATATATCTACTGTTATCTCTTTGGGATCTATATCCTAGAGCACATCTGACGGCGACTCTCTTGGCGCTGGACCCCTTAATTGTTATTTGAGTTCTCCTTCGGAGGGGCATAATTGTCCTTAGTTTCTATATTCAACCCCTTCATTAGCATCTTCAACTCTGTCATGTAACAAGCTCGTCCCGCAGCTTGGTCGCCCCTCAACACCCTAATTCCTGCATCAGTCGGGAATTTAAGCAGCAAGCCCCAATGTGAAATACATGCCCTTAACTTGGCAAGGTTAGGTCGGCGTAGGAAAGCATTGTAGGGCGACATCACATGCAAAACTACAAATGGCAGGATCATCACTCTCTAGCGATCTCCCTGCTCTAATGTCACTGGTAATTCCACGTAGCCCATCGGAGCCGTCGACGCTCCGTTGAAGCCACGTATCCATCCTTCGCATGGCTTTAGATCTTTTGCTTTAAGTCTCATTTGTTCAAAAGCTTTCTTGAAGAGGATATTGACCGAGCTCCCATTGTCCACTAACACTTTATGGACTAAAGAAGGGCCAATTGTCGTGGTAATTATTAGTGGATCTTCAGTTGGGAATTGAACTCCAGAATCATCTCCAATGCAGAATATGATGTTGTCTAACATCGTCTTTTGTTGTTCTACTGGAGTAATGTCTTCGAGGCTACAACATTCTCCTACTTTAAAATGCTTGGCGGCGTTGACGAACTGATCCATCTCTTTGAAACTATGACCAACTAGGTGGGGTCCACCTACAGTGGAATTAATAACGATCCCCTTACCTTTCTGCTGGGCTATGGGTTTTGAAGTAGGCTGGTTTTGGTCCGGGACTTGTCTCCCTTGCCACCTGTCCCTTGGGGCAACCTTGTACTCGTCTAACTTCCCTTCCGGCAACAATCTTTCAACTATATCTCTAAAATGACGGCATTCGTTGGTGGAATGACCATGGGTTCCGTGGAACAAACAAAAATTTCTCGTTGCAATCTCCTTTTCAGTAGAGTCTTTGGGTGGTGGTTTTTTGTACTGCAATATGCTATATGTATCCAAGTAAATATTTTCCAACGTATCAATTAACGGCGTATAATTTTCAAAAGTCTGGAATCTGGGTCTTTTTCTAGATCTATTCCCTCGGTTTCTGTTCCTTCTATTGCCGTTCCCATTCCTATTGCTATTACTTTCGCTCTGGTTGCCAACATTTACCTCAACCTTCCCTAAACTGTCACTAGATTGTTTCACAGCATCATTACTTTGGACACCCTCCCTCGAGCCCCCTTCAGACTTTCTCTTCCTATTTGCATGAGCTTCTTCTCGCCTTAAGCGGATATTAGCTTTTTCATAGAACAATTCTCTAGTAGGAGGCGGTTTCCCAGACAAGTAATCCCCGAATTCTGTGTCAGGGTCAACCCCTTCTATCAAGGCCATCAGAATAGTGGGCTCATGAGGATCACTAATTTTGGTGACGGCCAGGTTAAAGCGGTATAATTATGACTTTAAAGATTCTCCTGGGGTCTGTTTAATCTGTGACAACTCTATGACACTCTTGGACTTTCGGGCGCGAAGTCGAAACTAGTTCATGAAGCGCTCACTCAATTCTGTGAAATTTAATATCGACCAGGGAGGGAGTCGGGTGAACCACGTTAAAGCCACATCTTCAAGATAAATTGGAAAGGCTTTGCATTTTACAGCATCTGAAGCTGCTGTAGCATTCATGAACCTTGCATTCCTCATCAGATGCTGCCCTGGGTCCGTTCTTCCTGAATATCGATCCATCTGAGGCAAGTTGAACCGCCGAGGGAACTGGAAATCCAATATATCATCTGTGAAGGGGGGTGTGACTTCGGTCAATACCCTAATCCTCATTAGTTTACCGCCGACTTTCAGACATAATTTGACGCACCATCGCCCATACATCAACATTTGTTAATGTCTTCACCGGTTCTCTAGGTCTAATATTTGGATTAACCCTCGGCTTCTGATTCGCGGATAACCACCTGTTTCTAGCGACGGCTGCTCTACATTGCTCTCTATGCTCCTAGTCCATCTCAGGAGGGAGGGGCTAGAGAAGTTGTTGTTGCGTAGGATTAGTAATGTTAGGATCCTGGGTGGAACGTGGGATCCACACATGGGGAATAGCATAGTCTCTCTCAAGCTTGCGTCATCAGGCCCTAACACACGAGCGCAGTCTTCGCGCGATCCTAAAGATCCAAAAGTTAGTTGATCAAGATTCTGAGGTCCCTCTAGCGGTCTTATTTCATGAGGACGTCCCTCATCTGAAGAAGATGAATCGTTTACAGCAAGGCGGCGTTTTGGGGAAGGTGCCTTTTGTCTTCGGAGCTCTTGGAGTTCCCTACTCATAGTGATCATGTTTTCTTGCATGCGAAGACTGTCATGCCTATGGGCTTCCAATGCCTCCTTAGTACTCTGGAGCATGTCAAGGAAGCGAGAAAAATCTCCTTGGGTGATGGGTGCAGACGAGTCAAGCTGATCATTGGTCATAGCGGATGGATTCAGAGCATTGGAGGGAGCTCGAGGAGAAGTTCCAGCTTCATTCTGGTTCGGATCGGGTCAAGGTACAAGGACCGGACTGGTTCAGATGGGGGGAGCGAGTGACTTCGTCGTCTTCTGATCGGCTCGGATCGGAGTCAGCTGCTCGGATCAAACCTTCCTGACCGGAGCGGAATGCTCCAGAGTCTTGTCCGCGCGACCACGTCAATACTATGGCTTGTTGATTCTCTCTAGCAACATTCTCCATAGCACCTTGCACTTCTTTTCCTTTCGTTTTGGCCATAGTGTTCAACTCTTCAATGGATCATCAAAAAGGTACTTAAAGATGTCAAAATCGGAGGATTAACTTCTTTGAACTTTGAAGGTCTAAATAGTAGAATGATTATCCCAAAAAGCGAAGAATTCGAAGATTTCTCAGTGAAAGCATCAAAATATCAGATCCAAATATGGCTCTAACGCCCAAACAATTAATGATTCTAATGAAATGAAAGCTAAAACGAAGAGAATACACAATTTATAGTGGTTCGGCATTAAGTAGCCTACGTCCACTTTCTACTCTTCGAATTGATAACACAACTGCAAGTACAATGATGATCTTCACTCTCTTCTACTTTTACAATACATTAATTCACTCAAGATTATCGAAAATATTGTTTGAAAGATGATTGCAGTCTGAAAAAGATGATAGAATTCGGATTGCTAAGAAGTTTGAGTTCTGAAAATGCCCAAGAAATCCTTCCAAATGCCTCTTGATGTTGTGTTTATAGGTGGAAAATCCCCTTAAAGTGGGATTGGTTCGGATCCATGTGGCATTAATCCCGCCAAAATCGGGTTCGGATGGAATCTGATGATGACAGCACAACCGGTTAGTGGCAAACGTGGGTAGATCGTGTGCGTAACCATTTCGAGTATTAAGGAAAACATGGGGTGGAGGCTGCTATGACTCTGGGATCGGATCGGATTTGTTTGTGCATGGGGTTCAGATCGACTCCATTCCTTCCAATCCGGTCCGACTTGTTTTCCTTCCCTTTCTGCTTTGTGCTGATCTGTCTTTGCCCAAGGAAAACCAGGTCCGATCCGATTATCTGGCAGGGTGCTCTTCATTGTTTGAGTCTTTAACTTTGTGTAGCCTAGTTCACAAAGTAGGCTAACATCTCCCCAATGGTAAGTCCATTTGATTAATGTGACCATCAACGGAAAGGTAAAGCATCATCCGAATCCGATGGAAGTGGTTTCAGGTCAAAACACCTTACCAACCAAAAGTTATAGGCGAAACAAGATTCGCTAGGGGCAGAACTGTCATTTAAAATTCGGAAAAAAATCATGAATATGGGAGATGTCGTTCCCCAAAGTTACACAACCATACGACTTCGTGTGGAAATAAAACAAATATTTTATGATCCTCTGGTACGTAGAATGCCGGTCATTACACCCTCTTCCCTTAAGAAATTTCGCTGCCGAAATTCCTTAAACAAACCATACAATGGTTCCCCACATGCCTATCAGCCATTCACAAATAATCAAACATACATAATAACACAACAATCCTATCCTTGCATGTGGTTTGCTAACTTGAGAATAATTATATCGCAATTAAAATCTTACCAGCTAAAGAGTTTTTGATACGACTTCCTTATGTTCTCCTCGGTTTCCCAAGTACAGTCATTCTCATTATCGCCCAACTGGACCTTGACTAGTTCCATCGTCTTCCTTAGAAGCTGTTTCATATCATGTCCGATAATACGAATCGTCCGGCGCCTTCCAACTGCCTTAGATACTAGCTAGATATCACCCAACTGATCTGGTGGAATAATCATATCAGAATCATGCATGAACTTCCTTAACTGGGAAACATGGAATACGTCGTGAACTCCCGCCATCTTGTCAGGCAATCCAACCTTAAATGCTAAAATCCCAACTTGTTCGAGAACTGGAAATGGACCAACAAACCTTGATGTTAACTTGCCTCTCCTACCAAATCGAATTACACTCTTCAATGGAGAAATCTTGATGAATACCAAGTCGCTAACGAAGAATTTCAAATCTCTTCGTCTTTTATTAGCATAACTCTCCGGCCTATCCTAGGCAGCCTTCATTCGCTATTGAACAACCTTGATCTTATCTGAAGTTTCTCTTATTACATCTGACCCAAGCACAAATTTATCACCGATTTCCTACCAACATGATGGTGAGTTGCGCGGTCTTTCGTACAAAGCTTCAAATGGAGCCATACCAATACTGGAATGATAACTATTATTATATGTGAAATCAAGCAGATGAAAATGGTCATCCCATGACCCTCCAAAATCCAATATACAAGCTCTTAAAAGATCCCCTAATACACGATTCACCCTCTCTATTTGACTATCGGTTTGAGAATGGTACGCAGTACTTAGATGTAATTTTGACCCTAAAGCCTCTTGTAAGCCCTTCCAAAACCCACTAGTAAATAACGGATCTCGGTCACTCACAATACTTTTAGGTATTCCATGAAATCTCACTACCCACTACATATACAGTTCCGCAAGCTTAGCTGTCTTTCTATGCGACTTGACCGGTATAAACTTTGCACTTTTGGTCAACCGATCCACAATCACCCAAATACTATCATGACCCGATCTAGTCCTTGACAAACTGTCAAAGAAATCCTTTGAGACTTGTTCCCATTTCCATTCGAGAATTTCCAACGGTTGTAAAAAGCCACTAGGCTTCTTTTGCTCGGCTTTAACTAGCTGGCAGTTCATGCACTTAAATATAAACTTCCCAACACCTCTCTTCATCCCTTCCTAGTAGTAGGTCTGCTTCATGTCTTTATTCATTTTGTTTCCACCGGGGTGTATAGTCAGTTTTGAGTGATGACATTCTCTAAGCACTTCATCTCTCAATCCATTAACATTGGGTGCAACCAGTCTACCATTCTTTCTAAGCCATCCTTCTCGATCATGTTCATATTGTTCACCTCCTCACATCGATAACCATCCCTATCTTAGAGATTATTTCTAGTAGGTTAGGATCGTCTCTCTGGTTGGGAACAATCCGCTCAATCAAAGTTGGTCTTATCGTCAAACTTGCTAACATTTCTGGATCCAATTCGCACTTAGGTCCGAAATCATATCCCGCAAAATATTGCAGTTTCTTCCATTCTAGAAACATAGCCCCCAATTTGGCATGTCTCCTACTCACTACATCAGCTATCGCATTTCCCTTCCTTGGTGTATACGCGATATTGAAATCATATTAAGCCAAGAACTCTAAACATCTCTGCTGACGAAGATTTAAATCCTTTTAAGAGAAAAGATACTTTAATGAATTATGATCGATAAACAACTCGAATCTTTCTCCCAAGAGATAATGTGTCCACATCTTTAACGCGAACTTAATCGGTGCCAATTATAAATCATGGGTAGGATATCTTTTCTCATGTGGTTTCAGTTGCCGACTATCATAAGCTAGAACCTTACTTCCTTGCGTTAGTAAATCACCTAGTCCAGTACCACAGGATCAGTGTATACCGTCATCACTTCGTTCCTCTTAGGAATGACTAACACTAGTGCACACATAAAATTTTCCTTTAGATTCTTAAATGCATACTCATACCTTTTGTCCCAGACGAAAGATTGATTCTTCTTGATCAACTGAGTTAACGGTGCCACTGCTTAGGATAAGTCTTGAATAAACTTACGATAATATCCATCTAACCCCAAGAAACTTCTCACATCCGTTTCACTCTTGGGGGTAGACCAATCTTGCACTGTAGCTACCTTCCTAGGAACCACGGAAATACCATTTCTGAAACAACATGGCCTAAGAATCTCACTTCCCTACTCCATAAGTGACACTTAGAAATTTTTTCTTTTAATTGATGTTTCCTCAACACCTCCATCACTATCCTCAAATGTTCCTTATGTTCTTTCTCTTTCCTCGAGTAAACCAAGATATCATCCGCGAACACAAGAGCAAACTTATTTAATTGTTCCCTGAAACCCTATTCATAAGATCCACAAAATATGCAGGTGCATTTTCCAAACCGAATGACATGACCAACCACTCATAGAATCCAGACGGTGTTCGAAGTGTCGTCTTAGGAATACTCTTATTTGCTACTTGGAGCTGATGAAATCCTATCGCGAGATCCAATTGGGAAAACACATTTTCTCCATTCAGTTGATCAAACAAATCATCTATCCATGGAAGAGGATACTTAATCTTCCTAGTTATATTGTCAAACTCGCGGTAGTCCACACATAAGCGAAGGGAACCATCTGCCTTAGTGGCAAATGCAACTGGTGCACTCCACTCGAAAACACATCTTCGGATAAATCCCTTCTACAAAAGATAACCTACTTGCACCTCGTGTTCTCGCTGCTCCGTTGGCTCCATACGACCCAGTGGCATCACCATAGGTCAGGCATCTTTCACTAAATCAATACGAAACTCGATATTTAGGTGTGTTGGAAGTCCAGTGACTTCCCCGAAGATGTCCGGATACTCGCCAGCTATAGGCACATCTGACAACTCATCGTGCGGGATGTCGAGGGAATTTAGAAAACTAGCCATCACCCCATCACTAGGTAGGCAACCCAATACCACCCTCTGCCCATCATTCGCTCTAATGGTCACCGAAGACCCCTCACATTCTACCACCACCGCATACCTTTTTAGCCAATAGACTCCCAAAATAATACCAACCTTAAATCCCAAAACAAACAATCAAAATCAAATATACATCCATGACTCGATAAAACCAAATTACGACAAATCATACGAAGGCCAGTCGAACCACCGATCGGGTTCGTCAAAACTAAAGGTCTATGACAATCTCGGGTTCCAATTCCAACCTATCTACCGGGTCACTAGAAACGAAGGAATGGGAAGTCCCAGTATCAAACTATACTCGAACAGGAACATCATAAATAGAAAGAATACCTTGAATAACAATGCCCTTTCCTTTCTGCACCGCAGGTTGCGCATTAGATGAAGAAGGAACATAGTTGATAGCATATGCTTTCACTATCTGCTTCTCCTTTGGGGATTGGGGACATTTATCCTTATGATGTCCCACTTGGCCGCAATTGAAGCACTTCCTGTCTGCTGGCTTTGCTCAACAATCTTTGGCATAATGGCCCTTCTTTCCACAGCTATAGCACTTGATATCTTTCTTGTCCCTCTTTTTGGACCATCCTTGTTTTGATTCTATTTAATCTTTTTTTGGGAATTTCTCTTGCCTTCACCGCTTGCCTGCGGTTTTGGCTCTCCTGCATATGCAGTAGCAACCTCGGCCTTCAACAGAGGGTAAAGGCTCTCTAATCTCAATGCTTTACCCACAATAAATTCGAATGTCTCATCGATGTGGTACGTAAGTCATTGTCCAAGTACTCTTCTAAGCCAGTTATGAATTCTCATTCTTCTTTTTGGCAATATCGATAAGTGATAATCCATATTTCGATAAGGTTTCGAATTCAACAACATATTCCGACATTGAACTACCATTCTGTCTAAGCTTTAGAAATTTCCTAAACAACTCTGATTTCTGAACTGCTGGAAAAAACTTGTCGCTGAAACGAGTATTAAACTGATTCCAAGTAACTTGATCCTCAGGAGTAGCCGCTTTAATGGCATTCCACCAATTCATAGCCCATCCATGAAGTTGATGCGATGCTAGCTTTCCCTTTATTGCATTATCGATTCCCAAATCCCCGGAGATGCACTCACAACTATCAAGCCAGTTTTGAACTTCCGTAATCGATTCCGTTTCATGGAAAAACTTTCCACCAAGACTAGTATAATCCTTGTAGAGATCGGTGAAATCAGCCCTAGGCGCCAGCGTTGCACCACCACCACCGTTAACAACATTAAGAACTGCTGCCTGAGCATCCTTAAGAATCTCTTGCACGAAGGCTGTAAACATCATCCTTATGTCAGGGACATTCCCATTGTTGGCCCCAGAACCTGTACTCCACGTATTTCGGCCAATCGTCCAATCTGTAAAGAGAAAATGATTAGCCATCTCTTTAGTGGTTCCCATGTAGTGCGACTTCATCCTTAGATATACTAATAGATTGTATATATAGTTTTTGAAAGCCAAAATTTCACAAATACGCGCTCTCATAAATGTGTATTATCTCTCCCTGATGTCTTCTTCTAGGTTAAACCACACATCCTAGGCTCTGATACCAAGTGTGACGGCCCTACCCGCACCAGCCGACATTTCCCCTGAAATGCGTTGTGCCACAGTCCAACTAGCACATGATGCTCGTCAAAAGAAAGGGATTTGGTTTTGAAACTTTGAATCATTAAGAACCTGCAGTATATCTCATAACGCACAGAATAAAATATAATAATAACATAACTTGATATAAAACAGGCGAGACAGTGCATAAGCTGGAAACCAAATCATATCCATCAGAGTAGCAGAATCCAAAATACAGCTTGTGATCAAAATCATTATTACAACTTCAAAATACAGTCTCTAAAAGAAATAAGAGTGGTACACTACTAATGCCCAAAGCAGTGACCAACAACAACATAAGGAGAATATATGTAAATTATATGTGAAAGCCTCTTACTCGTCTCCGGACAACTACTCGTTCATAACCACCTAACCTGTCTCTAGTCTGCTGGTTTAGGAGCACCCAGAGTAATAAGAAGAGACATAAAACTCTAGGTTAGACCAAAAGTCTGGTATGAGCGATAGCAGCAAAATAAAACGATAATAGGCATAAATAATCATACCGGACCTGGACCTGCAACTAAAGAATTAGCACAACAAGATGTACAGTACTCTAAGGTAACACTAATATACAGTGTAAGATGGGAGTGTGCATGTCATGGTGATAACAAATATCAAACACAGCAATCATCCTCGCATCTCTCACTCTGTGCGTAAAGTATACGTTATCCACCACTTTGGTCAATAGAACTGTTCGGGCCATGACGAAGTCCTACACCGTCCAACTATCACTACAACCACTTGGCCCTTGGGAGACCTGATGGAGTCCAACTCCATACAAGCTATGACCCCACCGAACTGGTCCAGAGTCAATGCCCCCTCCCTCGGTAGTGAACCAAAGTCACAGATATCGATAACCCCTTTGCACACCTCCCGCAGCAAAGTCCAACTCTAGAAGATAATATGTTGGTTCCCATCTAGATCCTCAGTTATAACTTCCCACTTGGACTTCCTTTGCATCTCGGGGTTTGGCCTCCTTCAGTGAGGTTCAAATTCAGCTTCTCCAAGTCTCGGTTTGTGAGCCTCAACTCAACTCGTGGTGGTTCTGTTCGGGTTGGTTCGTGGTTCATTGTTCAATTTGTGAATACCTTGCTCCGCTTTGTGAGTCATGAAGTAGGCAATTCGATTCGTGATACACTTGTTAGATCTGATCGGGTCGAGGAGATGCTTCATCCATTCGGGTCGGTCCTCCATCGACTTAGGTTCTTGTCATCATCTTACAATTCGTGCTCCTCAGATCGGGGTCGGGGTACTTCAATCCAGTTGGATTAGTTCGGTTGGTTCACCGGTTCGTGAGTCAGCATCTTGGGGTGCTTCACGGTTCGGGTCGTGATGCCCTAAGTGGGTCGGTTCGGGGGCAGCGAGCCAATCCCGGTCCCATTTCCTACACCTCTTACAACATGTTATTTACGCCACACAATGGTGTTTTCAACTATTTTAACTTTACTAATCAATCACAAAACATCACAAACAATAGTAACAACATATAGGTTCAATCAAAGAGATCAAAACATCAACCATATAGGTTATTTTAGATCAAACATGCCCAAAACGATGTTTTCTCTCTTAACCATGTTTAACTATGTCTAACAATAGGATTAGCAAACTTAATCCAAATTAACCCAATTTTAACCATTAACATAAAATAATATTTCAGAATTGTTACATATTTTTCTAAAGTCATAATTTCGTTAATTATCACTAATCACCCCTAATTAGCCGTAATTAGTGTAAAAACATGCAAATTACTTAACTTAGCCACAAATAAATTATAGATCTGAAAACTCCACTGATTTGGCATGGATTCCGATGTATAGCAATAGCTCTAACTTTGGTTTGATGCTAATTTGACTTGATCTGATATAGTTTTGCTTAATTAGTGATAAAAAGGTAATTAGGGGGTGATTTAGAAGATGGAGGACATTGCTTGGATTAGAGGAATGTTTATGGCGGCTAGAAAAGGGAAAAGGAACTATTCTCTAACTCTTTTCAGCCCTCCCATAAACCTAATCCCGAAATGGGTTATGGAACTAGTTGCTAGTCACCATGTTATGCCCAATTATGTTGTTTTTCATCTTCCAAAGCTTATTTCCGCCATATCTCCCAAATAATAAGTCTGTTTGACTAATGTCACCACTCTAGGGAAAGGTAAACCATCATCTGAATGAAATGGAAGTGGTTTGAGGTCAACACTCCTTACCAATCAAAAGTTATAGGCGAAACATGATTCTCCAGGGGTAAATCGGTCATTTAAAATTCGACAAAAATCATGAACATGGAAAACTACCCTAATAGTCGTTCCCCAAAGTTGCACGACCATAAATTCAAATGAAAATAAAATAAATATTCTACGATCTCCAATACATAGAATGCGGGTCGTTACACAGTCCTAGACGAAGCACATCATTCTAAGATGACTATTCATCTAGGAAGTGATAAGATGTATAGGGATATGTCAAGGGTTTTCTTTTGGGTTGGCTGAAGAAAGATGTGGCGGAGTTTGTTTCTCAATGTCTAATTTTCCAGAAAGTCAAAGCTAAGCAAAAGAAGCTTGGTTACTTCATCCTTTAAATGTCCCCTAGTGGAAGTGGGAGAGTGTCTCTATGGATTTCATAGATGGGTTGCCTGGATCAAAGAAAGGCAACACCAGTATTTGGGTTGTAGTAGACAGACTTACTAAGAGCGTCCATTTAATTCCAGTTACGTGTAAGAGGATGACAACATGGTTAGCAATAATTTACGTTCGTGAGAAAGCCCGTCTTCATGCAGTACCTTCCAGCATCGTAAGTGATCACGACCCCATTTTCACTTGTGAATTTTGGAGGAGCTTGCAAGAAGCAATGGGTACACAGTTGTGTTTAGGCAATGATTATCACCCTCAGACTGATGGACAGACAGAAAAGGTGAACAGAGTTCTCGAGGATCTTTTAAGACTGTGTATCCTAGACTTCGGAG
Source organism: Allium sativum (assembly GCA_030737875.1). Lineage (NCBI taxonomy): Eukaryota > Viridiplantae > Streptophyta > Magnoliopsida > Asparagales > Amaryllidaceae > Allium > Allium sativum. The sequence continues at coordinate 23,042 of JASFAX010000961.1, forward strand.
GAATATGATCAAGCTAGTAACGGCATGGTACCCTTCGAAGCATTGTACGGATGACCTGTAGATCACCACCTTGTTGGTGAGAATCTATAGAAGGACTTCTACTTGGACCAGATATGGTTAGAGAGACATTCAAAAAGATTGATCTTATCCATAGACGAATGAAGACAAACCAGGATAATCAAAAGTCCTACGCAAATAAGAGAAGGACTTACATTGAGTTTTAGGTAGGAGACATGGTTTTCATTAAGGTGTCACCTTTGTGGAATGTGGTTCGCTTTGGATCTATCGGGAAATTGGCACCAAGATTCTTTGAGCCATTTCCCATAACCGAAAGGATTGGGCAAATGGCCTATAGAGTAAAGCTACTAGAGAGATGGTCCAGTGTTCATGATGTCTTCCTCATTTCTGATTTGCACAAATGCTTGCACGATACTATAGAAGTAGTTGAGCCGAGTATATTGAAGGAAGTAGAGGAAGAATGGGAGGCGACAGTTAGCCGAGTTCCTACCCGTATTCTTGGATCAGAAGTTAAGAAGCTACGCAACCGAGAAGTCAAGTTAATGAAGGTTCAATGGGGAGATAACCCCGACGATGCCACCTGGGAGACCGTAGACAAGATTCGTGTTCGTACCCTTTTATTTTCGTGGGTATATTCTTAACTTTCTTTCAAAAGTTTTTATTTAGGCTTGTTTCTATCATTTGAGTATATCCTATTGATCAATTCTTCGACTTTTAGTTAGGAAACCCAGGGATGTAAACATGTGTTTGAAACATGTTATGTTTGATAGATACAAGTGGATTCAAGTATTTGATAGTGGTTGCTTGTGGATGCATATACACACACATTAAGCACTAGATCAGCAGAATCGCTCTCATACTACATGTAACAACCCGTATTTTCAATAATCTGTTATAACATAAATTGAGGCAGAATTAAATTATAAAATGGGAATCAAGGGAAACGGGCTATGCCATTGCGTTCGTCTCGGAAAAATACGCGAAATAGAGTCCGAGTTTTCGAGAATCGGAGTCCGTATGACCCAGATATGGCCCGTCAAAGTTTTCAGAAAATTCAAGGTTTAAAATCAAATTCAAATTTAAAGAATTGGGCCAGCTGGGCCAAGGCGGGAAAAATCCCGCCAGGACCCCATGTCGACAGGCCTGTCGACAGGGGTCTAGGCATGTCGACTGCCCTGTCGACAGCCCTGTCGACAGGGGGTGAACGGGCTGCTTAGCCTGGTGCACCATTTCTGATTGGGGTTGGGTCTTGTGGCCTGTTTCTAGAGAGTTCCGAGATCTGATGGACCTAATTGAATCTAGGGTTAATCCTATGGTTCAAATCACTAACCTAATCTATAAATAAGACCCTAACCTACCCTAAATCATTCATTATTCCTCCTAGTAACTAAACTATGCCGAAATCCATCCTCTCATGGCCTCCATACAATTCCCAAACAAATCCCTAAGAGATTTCCATGCATACAAGGGTATTTAGGCTTGTATGATCCTCCTTAGCTTGCATTAAAGGCTTGTTTTTCTATTGGCATCATAAAGGAGGAGTCTTGATCAAGTTTGCTTGCATTTGGGGGTTTTAATTAGTTGCATAAGGGGTTTCTTGCATTTGTTATACTCATTTGAGTCCGCATAAGCATCGTAAGCCCTCTTACCTTCATTTTAGAAACTCTAAAGTTAATGTGTGATGAAAGTTGGGTTTTATGTATGTTTATTGAGTTATGCATGTTATGCAAGGGTACTAAACCATGATTTGCAAATCTATTGAGTTATGCATGTATACTAAGCCATGATTTGCAAGATTAATAAGTTATGCATGTTTATGCAAGTTTGCTAAGCCATGATTTGTATGTTAAATAAGTTATGCATGTTTATGCAAGTTTAAAATGACAAGTTGTGCATATTTTGACAAGTTGTGCATGTTTTGACAAGTTGGGCATGATTTGACAAGTTGTGCATGTTTATGCAAGTTTAAAATGACAAGTTGTGCATGTTTTGGCAAGTTGTGCATGTTTTGACAAGTTGTGCATGTTTATGCAAGTTTAAAATGACAAGTTGTGCATGTTCGACAAGTTATGCATGATTATGGTAATATGCAAGTTCACTATGCTAAGTTATGCAAGTTTGACATGTTATGCATGTTTATGGTAATATGCAAGTTCACTATGCTAAGTTGTGCAAGTCTAACATGTTATGCATGATCGTTGTGCAAGTTTGACATGTATGTTGTGCCAAGTTCCCTCTTCCTATCCTTTATGCGTTATTACGAATATATAAGCGATAGAATGACGTTGGGGGTTTTGGGTAAACTTAAAATACATGAAAATATAAGATTGGGAATTTACCTATTAAGTTAGGTCTACCCCTTGGGAATTTACCTATTAAGTTAGGTCTACCCAAGTAATTGTTTGACTTGTGATTATGTTTTGAAATAAAGTGGACATGACACTTAGAAAACAAAAGTGTGGCCAACTCGAGGTTGGGTTGAGTTTGTAGCGTAATTCTACCCGGAACCGACCGGCTTAACTAGTGGCTACAAACAATAGGACCCAATGTGAGAAGTTGGTCATGTGGTGCCAAAACCCGAGGTTAGACTAAGTTGTGGTGTAAACCTACCCGGGCCCGCCCGGCCTAACTAGTAACCACAACAAGGTCTAATGTGAGAGGTTAAGGTGCATTAAATTAATTAATGCCTCATGATTAGGGTTAAGTCAGGGTCCACTAATACTTAACCAATTTGGGGATTCGAGGGATTAGAATGTGGTTAAGTTGTGAACCGTTGGTTACACTTAACTAGTTTAATCCATTTGAGAGTTCAAGGGATTAGAATGGGGTTAAGCCACACTTAACCAGTTTAATCCAGGATTAGTGAAGGGTTAAATCACACTTAACCCTCTTAGGAAACCCTAGCGGCGGGTCTGTTCCGGCAGTAATCCCAGTTTGGTATCATCACAACCCTAGAGACTAGGCTAGGGCGGGGCACGATTACTGACGGATGTAAACGACCAAAGGGCGATGGCCGAGTGGTACAGCGGTGCGGGTCCGGCGGGCTATGGACGTGCACGTAGTCCGATGTTGGACAAACTCGAGGCACGGGTACCAGTAGATTAGGGCTGTGCATTATTGCTTAAGTGTCTGGGGTTGACATCCGAGGGCTTGATACACCCAAAGGGGGACCCAGCACAGTCTAACTACAACCATACGTGGGCCATATGGACACCAACACTTGACGTGTAGGTTTATTGGGAGCCGATCGACTAGACCGTTGGGATGGACCTTGTATTAAGGTCACCTCATGTTATTGGGTCAAAGCTTGGGCCAAGGGATCAATATCTGTTATGTTGGGTTGCTAGTACACCGTGGTGCAAAAACTTAACCTTGTTTTATGCGATGACACCTCTATCTATCTTGTAGTTAATTTACCATGCCAGTATGTTGTTATCTATGATCATCTCAGTTCCCATCATAATGTTAACTTTATTAGTTTATAGACTGATCGTAGCAGGGCTTACTCAGTCTTTTTGACTGACCTGTTTTGTTTCGCCTCTTTTCTTCCGTTTCCCCCCCCCCCCAGGTTCTCAGGGAGGGAATACAGGAGCCTAGCTTGGATCTTAGCTGCTTTCTTGGATAGCTCATGTATGCTTTGGACTTGGGCTCGCTATGGTTTCTTCCACTTTGGGGATAGCTACTATTATGTTTTCTTTTTCAGTTTCAGATGGTGTTTTTTTCATGTACTAGACTTGTTTATTTGGGAAATTGACACTTTGATGTACCAGACTTGTTTTTGAAATGGTTTAAAATCTTCCGCTGTTTTATTTACTTACTCTGTTTATTTACATATATATATGTCATGTCCTGCCTTGCTATATCATTATGCATGTTTACCAATAATACCCCTCCAAAGCTAGTGCATTCCTTTGCGAGTGACCCTGGCGGAGGTGGGGTGTTACATTTGGTATCAGAGCATATGGTTTACTAGAAGGGATAAAAAGGTTTTTAAGGCTCTTTGAAAAAAAACTATTTTCAAAACCAAGTATAAAGTATTTTCCAAAGAAATGTCTAGTTATTTTAAAGGCTATTCCCCAAAAGCCATCAGCACTATCCTTTGACTCCTCGTTTAAACTCTTTTCTTTTCGTTTCCAGCATGTCTGATAATCTCATCTTGCCCGAAGGATTAACGATACCCGATTGGTTTCGTCGGTACTTGGAAGTCACGGCACAGGTCCCGGGTGTCTCTAATGTTGTCTCCCCAGTCGAGGCCGCTGTTCCTCCTCCTCCCGTAGCTGATGTTCCTCTTCCCCCTCAGCCTCCACAAGCGGATTTTGCGGAAACTTGCAAGAACTTTAAGAGGATGGGTGGCAAGAATTTTAATGGAACAGAGACTTTTGTAGAAGCAAGGAATTGGTTGAAAGAGACCGAAGATCTTTTAGCCACCTTTGATATAGGTGACCGCAGGAAGGTTTTATTAGCAGTATGGTTGCTAAAGGAAGAAGCTGCACGTTGGTGGGTAGTCACCACCGCGACCAGGCCAATTGAGACTTGGGATGACTTTAGAGGAAGGTTTGGACTGAGATTCTTATCACTGAAGCAAGGGGACATGACTATTAGGGAATACATAGATAAGTTTAATCAACTGGCTCAGGACGATTTAGACTTGGTTAATACAGCTCAGAAGAAGGCCCTACACTTTGCTCTAGGATTAAACGAGCAATTACGTGATTTGGCCCTGTCTCATATACCCTTGGGGGCGACTTTCGAGAGTTTAGTGAATTTGGCCCTACTTCAAGAAGAAGACAACAATGACAAGAAAGAGGTCAAGGCAAATGAGTCTCAAGGCAAGAGAGTAAATTCCAGGAAATGGGGCAAGAATAACCACAACCGCAAGGACAAGCCAAGAGGGAATATAAAATGTAACTTCTGTGGTAACGTTGGACATATGGCTAAGGAATGTAGGAAGAAGGAAAAGAGAAAGCGGGGCGAATGCTTCATTTGTGGTGAGTTTGGACATTTCAGCAAGGATTGCCCGAGGAAACAAGGGCAAGGTCAGACTCAGTGTGCAGGACTATCTGGAGGGCGAATTCATCCCCTCAACCCCGTTCTTCCAGCTCATGATAGAGGTAGTGTTTCTGTTGAAAATCTTGTTTACATTTTCTGATTTTTCCTGTTCGAACTTTGTTCGATCCTGGCACATCGCATAGTTTTATTTCACTTGATCTAGTTGAAAGTTTTGCACCTAAGTACTAGTTTGGTTGAGGATCCCGTATGTGTTTCAAATCCAATTGGGGGTTCTGCCCGTTCGTCTGTGGTCTGAGTGGATTTGAAAATTTCTATCTTGAGTATAGAATTCTTGTGGGATGTTTTATTCTCAGTTTCAGGGGATATGGGTTGGCTTTGGGCATGGAATGGTTATCCTATTTTGGAGCCATTCTGGGTTTTTGTAAATAGGGTCGTGAGGCTCATGACTCGCCTCAGCCGTAACCTTAGAAATTTCTAGCAACCCTAGGGGTCCCGTCATGTTATGTTATCTTGAATCCCTCAACTCGTCTATCGATAGTTTGCAATCTGGGAGGGTGGTCCGAGAATATCCTGATATCTTGGGATAGATTTCCGTATTATCTGGTTGGTAATACCAAGCCAGTTTCGTGACCGATTAGGCACATGAACTCACGAGATGAGAGTTAAGGAAGCAAGTCAAGGAGTTGCTTGAGAAGAACTTCCTGAGACGAAACATTTTCGGGTAGGGTGCTCCAGTAGTATTCGTTACTGATGTGGACGGTTTGCTTCGCTTGTGTGTTGATCTTCGTGAGAAGAATAGATAACCGTTACCAAGGATCAATGATTTGTTTGATCAGCTTGTAGGAGCATCCGTTTTCTTTTGATCTAGCTACCGGATTCCATCAGCTTAGGATGGCTGAGGATGGAATTGACAAGACTGCGATTAGGACTCTAGATGGATTTTTAGAATGGCTAGTCATGCTATTTGGTTTGACTAATGCACCCGCATATTACGTGAACTTGATGGGTAGGGTGTTTAGGAAGTCCTTGAACAAGTTTGTCGGGGTCGTCGTAGACGATGTTTTGATCTCCTTAAAAGAACGAGGAAGAACATGCTAGACATCTCAAGGAGGTGATGGATACGTTTAGAACCACCAGTTGGAGGTCAAGTTCTCCAAATGTCACTTTGGAGGAAAGAAGTTGGATTCCTTGGGCACACAGTCCCTAAGTAAGGCTTAGCGGTGGATTCCGCTAAAGTGGTTGCGGTTTAAGACCGGAAAACTCTGAGGAGGGCAATTGGAGTAAGAAGCCTCCTCTGTTTGACTAGTTAGTTAACATTCCCGGAGCTTAGACTTACTCTTCTGGATCAAGAAGGGAGTTTCACGGGAAGAAGACCCGCAGTTGGTCAAGAACATGGACCAGTCGGCTCGAGGCGAGATGTTAGGTCACCTCGCTAGATATATTATAAAGGATGACTAAGGCGCGACAAGAGATTATGTGTTCCTCGAGTGAAAGACTTGATAAAGAGGGTTCTAGAAGATGCGCGTCACTCGAGGAGGTGGCCGAGTTGGTTTCAGGATACATGTTGTGCCACCAGGTTGAGGCCAAGTCATAGAAGCCCAGTGGGCCATTACCTCCATTGGAAGTTTCGCAAGGGAAGTGTGAAAACATCTCGATAGATTATGTGGATAGACTACCTAGATCAAAGAAAGGGAATACGGGTATGTGGGTCATAATAGGTAGACTCACGAAGAGTGCTCATTTCAGTCCGGTGAAGAGCGAGAGGACTGCATCATGTTTAGCAACGGTTTACCCACAAGAAGTTGGCCAGTTTTGAAGGAGCCTACAGGAAGCCATGAATAGACAACTGAATCTAGGTATGACCTATCACTCATAGGCGGGTGGTTCATTTCGATTAAGCATGAGTTATAGAAAATCACGTTTATAAGGGAAATTGGCAACGTGGATTGGTATTTTCAAGAAAAGTTCTGCTGTTTCGGATACTTTATAGTAAGTAGATGAGATCCAGGATTCACTAGTGAATTTTGGAGAGCTTGCATGAAATCATGAGGTTATAGTATAGCCAAGGAATAATAAGTGGAAAGGAAAGACGAGAGGCGATAATGAAATGAGTTCCAACTCGAATTTGGGAAATGGGAGTTAGGAAGCCAAAGAATCATGAAGTGAAAGACAATCAAAGCACAGTGGAGTTAAGCCCAAAGGAAACATGACTAAGAAGAGTGAAGACTAGATACACGCATCATATCTCTTTGTAAGAGTGCATCCTTGATCCTTGTTTTCCTGTGGAGCTTGCTTACAAGTTATCTTTTGTATATATATCCTCTCGGTCCCATTCTCGATCTTATTTCTGTGGTAAACTCCATAAGGGGGTTAAGACTCATCGGTTAGTATTATATGTCAAAGTTTGAATGGATTTCTTGTAATCCAAAAAGGAGTTTGTCTAGTTTATCTAGTTTATCTAGTTTATCGTGTCTATCTTGTCATGAGAACCTTAGGTAGAAACCCTTTGGATGAAACATGTATTTGAAGCATGTTATGCTTGATGGTTGCAAGTGGTTACAAGTGTTTGCAAGTGGTTGCTCGTGGATGCATTATACACGATTAGGCACTAGATCGGCTCGCACACTCCTCATATTGCATATGCATGAGTGTTTATGCTTATTCATGGATGGAAATTGTGTGTTATCACATGGATGTTGCATATGGGTGAATGTTATGTGCACTCATATAGATACTATGAATTTAGGAATTTGCATACATATGGATTCATTTCACTGACATACATATGCATTAAGGAGGTTTACTGTATCAGTAACCACCTGATCTTTGCATTAGATAAGACATACATATGCATTAAGGAGGTTTACTGTATCAGTAACCGCCTGATCTTTGCATTAGATAAGTACATATACACACACTTTTGCATATCTTCATACAGCATTTAGAATCTTTTAAGGACAATGATTGCTCGTGGATGATGCTTTGAGTAGATGGATGATTGGATGGTAGGATACGTTCTTCCTAACTTGAAGATTTCGGGGACGAAATCCTTTAAGGAGGGGAGAATGTAACAACCCGTATTTTCAATAATCTGTTATAACATAAATTGAGGCAGAATTAAATTATAAAATGGGAATCAAGGGAAACGGGCTATGCCATTGCGTTCGTCTCGGAAAAATACGCGAAATAGAGTCCGAGTTTTCGAGAATCGGAGTCCGTATGACCCAGATATGGCCCGTCAAAGTTTTCAGAAAATTCAAGGTTTAAAATCAAATTCAAATTTAAAGAATTGGGCCAGCTGGGCCAAGGCAGGAAAAATCCCGCCAGGACCCCATGTCGACAGGCCTGTCGACAGGGGTCTAGGCATGTCGACTGCCCTGTCGACAGCCCTGTCGACAGGGGGTGCACGGGCTGCTTAGCCTGGTGCACCATTTCTGATTGGGGTTGGGTCTTGTGGCCTGTTTCTAGAGAGTTCCGAGATCTGATGGACCTAATTGAATCTAGGGTTAATCCTATGGTTCAAATCACTAACCTAATCTATAAATAAGACCCTAACCTACCCTAAATCATTCATTATTCCTCCTAGTAACTAAACTATGCCAAAATCCATCCTCTCATGGCCTCCATACAATTCCCAAACAAATCCCTAAGAGATTTCCATGCATACAAGGGTATTTAGGCTTGTATGATCCTCCTTAGCTTGCATTAAAGGCTTGTTTTTCTATTGGCATCATAAAGGAGGAGTCTTGATCAAGTTTGCTTGCATTTGGGGGTTTTAATTAGTTGCATAAGGGGTTTCTTGCATTTGTTATACTCATTTGAGTCCGCATAAGCATCGTAAGCCCTCTTACCTTCATTTTAGAAACTCTAAAGTTAATGTGTGATGAAAGTTGGGTTTTATGTATGTTTATTGAGTTATGCATGTTATGCAAGGGTACTAAACCATGATTTGCAAATCTATTGAGTTATGCATGTATACTAAGCCATGATTTGCAAGATTAATAAGTTATGCATGTTTATGCAAGTTTGCTAAGCCATGATTTGTATGTTAAATAAGTTATGCATGTTTATGCAAGTTTAAAATGACAAGTTGTGCATATTTTGACAAGTTGTGCATGTTTTGACAAGTTGGGCATGATTTGACAAGTTGTGCATGTTTATGCAAGTTTAAAATGACAAGTTGTGCATGTTTTGGCAAGTTGTGCATGTTTTGACAAGTTGTGCATGTTTATGCAAGTTTAAAATGACAAGTTGTGCATGTTCGACAAGTTATGCATGATTATGGTAATATGCAAGTTCACTATGCTAAGTTATGCAAGTTTGACATGTTATGCATGTTTATGGTAATATGCAAGTTCACTATGCTAAGTTGTGCAAGTCTAACATGTTATGCATGATCGTTGTGCAAGTTTGACATGTATGTTGTGCCAAGTTCCCTCTTCCTATCCTTTATGCGTTATTACGAATATATAAGCGATAGAATGGCGTTGGGGGTTTTGGGTAAACTTAAAATACATGAAAATATAAGATTGGGAATTTACCTATTAAGTTAGGTCTACCCCTTGGGAATTTACCTATTAAGTTAGGTCTACCCAAGTAATTGTTTGACTTGTGATTATGTTTTGAAATAAAGTGGACATGACACTTAGAAAACAAAAGTGTGGCCAACTCGAGGTTGGGTTGAGTTTGTAGCGTAATTCTACCCGGAACCGACCGGCTTAACTAGTGGCTACAAACAATAGGACCCAATGTGAGAAGTTGGTCATGTGGTGCCAAAACCCGAGGTTAGACTAAGTTGTGGTGTAAACCTACCCGGGCCCGCCCGGCCTAACTAGTAACCACAACAAGGTCTAATGTGAGAGGTTAAGGTGCATTAAATTAATTAATGCCTCATGATTAGGGTTAAGTCAGGGTCCACTAATACTTAACCAATTTGGGGATTCGAGGGATTAGAATGTGGTTAAGTTGTGAACCGTTGGTTACACTTAACTAGTTTAATCCATTTGGGAGTTCAAGGGATTAGAATGGGGTTAAGCCACACTTAACCAGTTTAATCCAGGATTAGTGAAGGGTTAAATCACACTTAACCCTCTTAGGAAACCCTAGCGGCGGGTCTGTTCCGGCAGTAATCCCAGTTTGGTATCATCACAACCCTAGAGACTAGGCTAGGGCGGGGCACGATTACTGACGGATGTAAACGACCAAAGGGCGATGGCCGAGTGGTACAGCGGTGCGGGTCCGGCGGGCTATGGACGTGCACGTAGTCCGATGTTGGACAAACTCGAGGCACGGGTACCAGTAGATTAGGGCTGTGCATTATTGCTTAAGTGTCTGGGGTTGACATCCGAGGGCTTGATACACCCAAAGGGGGACTCAGCACAGTCTAACTACAACCATACGTGGGCCATATGGACACCAACACTTGACGTGTAGGTTTATTGGGAGCCGATCGACTAGACCATTGGGATGGACCTTGTATTAAGGTCACCTCATGTTATTGGGTCAAAGCTTGGGCCAAGGGATCAATATCTGTTATGTTGGGTTGCTAGTACACCGTGGTGCAAAAACTTAACCTTGTTTTATGCGATGACACCTCTATCTATCTTGTAGTTAATTTACCATGCCAGTATGTTGTTATCTATGATCATCTCAGTTCCCATCATAATGTTAACTTTATTAGTTTATAGACTGATCGTAGCAGGGCTTACTCAGTCTTTTTGACTGACCTGTTTTGTTTCGCCTCTTTTCTTCCGTTCCCCCCCCCCCCCCAGGTTCTCAGGGAGGGAATACAGGAGCCTAGCTTGGATCTTAGCTGCTTTCTTGGATAGCTCATGTATGCTTTGGACTTGGGCTCGCTATGGTTTCTTCCACTTTGGGGATAGCTACTATTATGTTTTCTTTTTCAGTTTCAGATGGTGTTTTTTTCATGTACTAGACTTGTTTATTTGGGAAATTGACACTTTGATGTACCAGACTTGTTTTTGAAATGGTTTAAAATCTTCCGCTGTTTTATTTACTTACTCTGTTTATTTACATATATATATATGTCATGTCCTGCCTTGCTATATCATTATGCATGTTTACCAATAATACCCCTCCAAAGCTAGTGCATTCCTTTGCGAGTGACCCTGGCAGAGGTGGGGTGTTACACTACATATGGATGTGTGTGCATTTTTCTTCTTTTAATTTATGAATGTGGATGTATCATCATATGGATGTTGCATTTGGATGGATAATTTTGCACACATAAAAAACTTACAAGTTATAATAGGATTATTTTCATACATATTGGATTCATGGCACTAGCATACATTGGATTAAGGAAGTCGACAAAATCATTAGACCTCCCGAACTTTGCAATAGTATTGGGATGTATACATACACTCCTTTGCATACATTTATATAAGCATTAGAAATATTTTTAGGACAATGGATGTCTGTAATTGTTGGATGAGTAGATGGATGTGAATGTTAGGATATACATTTTTCTCAACTTAGATTTCGGGGACGAAATCCTTTGAGTCGGGGAGAATGTAACACCCCGTAATTTTAACAATACTAAGATGATAAATTAAACAATAATTAAATAAATATTCAAAATTAAGTGAAACGGACTGTGCCATTGTGATCGTCTCGGAATTCTGGTAAAATTAGACACCTGGTTTGCGTAAAATGGGCAACATGTGAAGAAGTTATTAAAGTTTGAAATTTGTATACGAATAAGATGAATATATATGCATAAATTATATCTAGAAAATTCAAAATAGTTCAAAATCCAAAAAATTAGGGGAGCGAAAAAATTCCCACACAGGGTGTCGACCCATCAAGGTGTGTCGACCCCTGGGTTGACCCCACAAGAGTGGTGTCGACCCATGGGTCGCCCCATAAAGGGGGCTCGACCACCTATGACAGATCTGGGAAGATTAGGGTTTCATCACAACTATATATATGGCCTCATTTATCTTGTTTCTCCATGCAAAAAATAGTGGAGAACTAGATGTTGCCTCTACCCAAATTAAATCAAGTCTTTTCTTCTTCAGTAATCAAGTCATTCATGTTTGGAGATTTGTGATTCGATGTTTGCAATCTTTCTTTCTAGATCCAATCACAGTGATCCTACATTAATTTTGGATCTAAATGTTTAAAAGTAAATCTTGACATGACTATAACTTGGATCTATGCCTGTAACCATTTGAATCGTATCAGATCTTCTATAACCTGTTCACATAAGTTATTCCAACATGGATGTGAACTAGATCTGAAACTATACCTATTTATCATGTCAGATATGCCATTGTTTGTAGATCAAATTTCGTGTTTTGATCACCTCATGCTTGTTCTTGTTATGTTTGTGGCTAAATCTGATCTGTTATTAGTTGGATATCTACTTCATTGTTTAGATCTCATTATGCCGGTTTATGATGTCCCTATTATGATAGAATCAATTCAATTGTTACATGTTCATCAGACTGTTCCTATATGCTTATCTTGTCATTATGTCACTGTATGTTTATGCCTATTTCTGCCATTATATGTCAATCTTGTTACTATGATCATTTATGTCCTCTTCCCTTGATCTTTCCCCTTTTATTTTTATAGCCAGGCTACCTTTAAGCCTAGGCATGCCGCTGAAATATGCGAACATGTTAAATTGGGAACGAGGGGAAAACGGTAAAATTTTGGGTGTAACATGTAATTGGAAATTTTTGCATAACCTAAATGAAATATATGAACATGAATTTAGGGCATAAATCAACTTGTGATTAAAGAACTTAATTTGGGGCATATGGTTCATTATGAATGTAACTTGGAAAATAGGACGTGAAAACTTGTAACGACATAGGAACAATTGGTTAATAATGGAAATGCCTAGAATTATAGTGACATGTGGTTAGATTACACTTGTGGTGGAAGTCTCCCCTGAACCGACCGGCATATCCAGCGACCACAAGTGTGAATCTAATGTATTGTCTACGTGCATAAACATGAGATGTGCTAAGATACGAGGTTAAGTCTGACTTATGTAAGAAGTCTGACCAGAACAGACCGTCATGTCCAGCATCCACAAGTGGTAAGCTTAATGTGGGAGGTGTTGCACATTATAACCATAAATGAATATGGTAATGAACTGGAATACTTAACCTAGTTGAATACGTAGGGATTGTACGCACATATAACTTGAGTAGGGGTCAAGTAAACTTGTTTGAAACTACGGGTGGGTTAAGTAAATCTTGGGTGGTCGGGGAATATTTATATATATAGGCCCACAACTTAACCTGTGGGGTTATGCAATCTTTTACTCTGGTATGGCATAACATGTGGAAAACCTAGTGGGGATGCAAGAGTATGGGAAAGCTTGTATCATCTTGTGTGTAGGACTCGTTTCAGTCATTAACCCATATATAGGTATCAAACGAGTACTCTGAACTAGGTCAGGGTCAGGGCACGCTTACTAGGCTGATTGTAAGAGATCAAAACGTAGGGTCAGTGTGGGCGGCACAATCCAATGTGGTCATGTGCGTGCATGTGTCCAGCAGAGGAGGTTTAGACGCCTTGACACCTGTAGAATGGTTGGGCACATCTTGAAAACGAAGGGTTACTACTTTAGGTAGTGATACACTCTACTATGGAGCCAGTAGAGGGTATCTACGGAGTAGGGAGCCGATCGATTAGGGTAGTAATTACGGTACATCTAGACTCTGGTATGTTAGGGACTGGACTCGCCAGATTTTATGTCTGCATGATGTTTTTATACCTGTCATAATGCTTTTACTTTTTATGCCTATCATGATACGTTTACTTATTTATTAGCCAAAGGTAACTGGACCCGCCATACTTTATGTCTAATCCATTTTGTTTCATTTTCTTTCTATTTCGTTCCCCTCCCCCCCTCCCCCGGTTCTCAGGGTGAGAGTACTCAAGTTTAATCAGGATTCTGCTTTCATCCTGCTTGGAGCTGCATAGATGTACTGCTCCACTTCATGTTTCTCTACTATGGCTATTGTTTTTGGGATTGTTCTTCTTTAATTATTATACTCTGATGTTTTAAAATACAAGACATAATTTAAATGATGTACTGGGTTTTATGTTTTTCAGACATTTGATGTAACCATGTTTTGAACCACGATGCTTTATAATTAATAAAGTTTTAAATTCCGCTGCTATTTCATATCTGTCTTGTAATGTTTATGTTTCTATTTACCTATAATGCTTCATGAAACTTAATGTATTCTCTTAATGAGTGACATTAACGGATGTGGGGTGTCACAGTTATCGATGCCGAAAACTTAGCCAATACCAAGGGAATCTGAAGCCTTGCATCAATGAGATCAAAATCAAATTATTTAAGTATTGGTAAAAGTCTAATCGACATTGAAGTCTCACGATTTACAAAAACTGTAGCAGAAGAAACATGGCTCTTGGTATCATTTACTCATGGCTTCGATACTTGTAAAATCGAAACCAAGGAGAACCGGTAATAATTGGTATTGAATTCATCAGTACCAAAAGGACAATTTCGTCTTGATGATTAAATTTAGAATTCCTCGTAGGTGAATTTTGCATTTTAAACCCCATAAAGCATATAACTTCAAATTACCCGGAATAATATATTATAGATCACCATGAAACACCACTAAATTCTATTTTAGCTAACTGTTCTCTATTCGGATTCATTCTAATGAGAAACTGATGGTTATTTAACCTCGATTGTTTTCATAATCGAGCTCAAAAGATAACAATTTTCGAACCATAATGTGATTATTAATAAGATAATTAAAATATGTACACGGAGAGGATTGGATTTACAATTCTGAGAAGTTTGTGGGGTTTTGAAGAATGATGATTTTGTTTGAGTATGATTTCTTGCAATAGAAGAAACAAAGGAAAAAGAAGAAGAACTTTCATAATAAAAGAATGTAACACCACACACTTTTCTGCGCCCAAATTTCGACAAAAATAGAAACTCAAACACATCCAAGGATGGAGCATGTATATCTAGTACCTAAAAATAAATGAGCATGCGCATAATCAGAGTATGGTATGATAAATCATAGTGGAAACAAAATAGGACAAACCGGTATTAACTCAAGTAACTACTGTTTTCAAATTAAGTCACTTTTCCAGTACCGAGCATGTGAGAGGACGAGAACCGAAAGCCAAACTAAAACACCTGTAAGAACCCGATCTTCTTTAGAAAATCTAAGTGGTTGTAATAAGGAAGGGGTCAAAATAAAAAAAATATGGTGAATAGGAAATGTATAACACAAATTATAATACATAGATGTATCCTATTTGGTTCAATTCAAGATGTATGCCTGCCAAGGTTAGTGATTCTAGCCTAACCTTGTAAATGTTTGTGTATGACCCTACTGCTCTTCACACAATAGTGTTCCAAGCCACGATACCGAGATTGAACAAATATGCATATATTTAGGAAGCCTTTAAACTATAATTTAGCTAATTATTTGACCGAGAAGTGAACATCAATATACACCATTCCATCCACTTAACCTTTATTATCTTCCGCCTCACTACCATTGATAGATAGGTTGGATTCTCCCGATCACTCAAGACCTTAGGCGGACTTATTGATCGCTTAATACCTCTCGATAACATGTGCCACATTCTGATAAACTAGAGAGCACTAGCTACGGGCCTTACTAGTTAAGGCTTCCGTAATTCACGCATATACCCGTACCCCGTATATGGTGAGAGATGGTATTTTATAACTCACTATACCTTCTATCTGACCTTATTGGATTACACCCTTAGTCGCTTACTACTTCCCGTAGGGTAAGTTGCCATATCTGAAGTTTTTAGTTTCCAAGTTTGAATAGGCCCTACACACTTATGCCATTTAATATCTCTAAACTGAAAGATCTGCTCCCTGGTGGACTCTTCAACCCAATCCACTTAAAACCCAGGAAACGAACTATACATGAAGGTCATTAGGTTCGTCTCTCATTAGCCCTCAATAACTTTCCCTATTGGGATAAACTGTGCCACGTCATTACGTCTTTTCCGTTTAGTTACTCTTCACGGAAATATTATATGCATAATATTTATTATCGTCACGGGTTCCTATGGTTAATAATATCTTTACACTACTAACCTACTAAGTCTAGCTCTACTTTAGTTGAAAGTTTTTTATTCATTAACATAAATAAGGAAAGTTATATTCTCTTTATCCTGGGATATTTATTTAATTACTTTCCTAATTGGAATAGTATTTAAACAACAATCAAAATCCATTAATCCCCTTTTTACACACATTTACTTCTTATTTCTTTGTTTATTTCAATTTATGGCCATAACTGTCATATTTTCCTAAGGCAACCATTTATCAGTCCCAAGTATTACTTGTTATACCCTAATGAACAATTTCTATTCTCACAATAAGTTGACCACTTGTGGATGCTGGATTTGCCAGTCGGTTCCGGCCAGGCTTGTACCACATGTTGGACATAACTTCGCACCCTGGTACATTTATATTTACACATTAGACCCCTCGCATTAAGCTGACCACATGTGGATGTTCGATTTGCGGGTTGATACCGAGTAGACTTCTTCCACAAGTTAAGCTTAACCTAGTGTCTAAATGCAGTTATAATTCAAATTTCCTAATTTGGGTGTACAACATTAATCCTAATTAATTTAGGAATTCAGACTATTACCCTATTATATTTACTTTCCCCATTCAACATTGGCTACAATTGTTATTTATTGATTTATGGTCCCATTTATAGCAATAAACAATATTAATTGCTACAATGGTCAACACAAATATATTAAATCGATATGGATTACATTTTCGTTTGATTCCATAATTGAACATCATTCCAACATTGAAACATTCAATACAATGTATGTTTACTGTTTTACACTGATTTGGATGGATAATATGTATATATTTATATTTATGTTTTCGTGCGGTCAACGTAGTTATCTTTTTTTATTATTACTATATTTAAGTTTAATGTTTTTGCATAATTAATAACCAAACATTACTTTTTGCATTCAATCTTGCCAAAAGGTTTCAAATCTTCCAAAAAGACCGTTAGCCATAATAACTGTAAATTATGTCTGATTCGTGGAATAGACATATTTCAAATTCACCAAAAATGTACATGCTTATATATATATTATAGAATTGTTGATGCAAACTTTGCACAAATATATATATATTTATATTTATACGTGTGTTAGCAACACTTTTCCATTTTTCCAATCACTTTGTCAAATTTTTTGTGAATGCAAAATAATATCTTTTTGTTCAAAAAGAGGAAAATGACATATTTACAACAATTAAGCCAAATCCCAACAACATCGAATGCAGATAGTTATAATTCTTTTAAAATTACTATCACATAATTTAACATTTTATCCAATATTCAAATAATTTATTATTCAACGCTGAAAATAGAGATCTGGAATATAACAACATCTTAGTTTCTAATGGGATTGATTTTCGGATCTGTAGTGCTTTGCAACATCCATAATACATTTTACAACATAATTGTAGAAAATATGTATAAACAAATTTAAGAATCCCACAATTAATATTACGCCTAACCACAATTCACAATATACAAGTTTTAACAATGTTTACAATCAGATCTACTGGGTGTCAATCCAATTACAACAATTTAATGAACATATATTATGGAAATAGGCATTGAATTTTAGATCTAGGTCAAACAAAATAAATACGATATTATAACTATATTCGTAAATTTCCTAATCACCTTCAAGCTTCCAAATCCAAAGTCTGAAACTTTTAGGCCTACAATTCCCAAAATTCCTATATTTCTACAGTTTATATAGAAAGGGGATAAATTTCAGATCTGTGGATGTGTAAGAAAATTGGAAGAGAGGAGAGAGTCTAATTTGGAGAATCAATTCACATTCATTTCCATTGAATCTGCTAGTCCTCTCAA
Source organism: Allium sativum (assembly GCA_030737875.1). Lineage (NCBI taxonomy): Eukaryota > Viridiplantae > Streptophyta > Magnoliopsida > Asparagales > Amaryllidaceae > Allium > Allium sativum. The sequence goes on from JASFAX010000961.1 coordinate 41,008, forward strand.
ATCTATAAGACTTGTTGTATGTGAAGATATTTTAAATTTAGAAATTATGTTGGAAGAGGGAGGAAAAAGGCAGAGCTCCGCTGCTGCTAAGATTTGTGTGGAAAAGGTTGAGGCCTTACCCCTTTATTTATAGGAGTGGAATTGGGAGTGAACCGTTGGATTTGATTTATTAAACATCGATCCGTATATATTTAATATTACATAGCCAAGGCCTAGTCCATCACCGTCTGGTTCGACCAAGTGGTCGCAGCCAGCGGTCGATCGTTTGGTTGACTAGCAGTGAGGTGGATATTGAAAATTTTTATTCTTACTTATAAAATATTTTGTTTTAATTATTTTCCATCCATTTTCGTATTTCATCGGTAAATTTTTCATACGGACCCCATTCGCAAAATTACAAACATGAAAGTTTACCAGAATTCCAAGACGAATGCATAGGTTAAAGTTTTTTGGTAAAATTCCATCACTTACAGAAATTCATATTTTTTAAATACTAATAATTGACTCTTATCCTCAAAATTCCGTGTTATTACATTCTTCCCTCATTAGAAGGAATTTTATCCCGAAATTTTGACACTTATTGTCATATTCTACATAACCAATTTGTGTATATCCACTTTTGAAGCCATGTGTATATGCGCATGGTGTACATAGTGCGATTTCAACCATAAAATATGCATGCAAGATGATTTTAAATCGGATCCTCGTATATGTATGAATTAAAATTTTGAAATTCTTTGGAAAGCATGATGCAAAACATCATAGATATACTGGTAGTTCTATATGAATACAACTATTGAAAATCCTTTTTCATCCATAACCTTCAAACAATTATGAATAAAATCTAAAGCAACCAATTTTGCATCCAAAACCTACCATCCAAAACAAAATGCAACCTAATTGTTTCCTATTTACTTTCTCCTAAATTGGAAAAATGATATCAAAGCGAAGAATTCTAATGTTTTCCCCACTTATAAATATTGCTTTTCACACCGTACAGTCGAATTTTCAACTCAGTTAACCAAAATACTCAAAAAAATCCATCTATAGATTGTAAAGGTGGATTAAAATAAGCTCTAAAACGTAAAACGAGTTAATTTATACTGCACGCGGATCATTGACAAGGTATACTAACAAATTTTCCAAGGCCAAACAGCCTTTTCTTTGTAATTGTTAACATTTTTATCGTATCGTCGGTGCTACTACACCACTAAAACTCACACACAAAGCATCCAAAAATCTCCCTTACTACTTCATGTGACCAAAAATCATAATTTTTCATAAAAATAAATTTCTGTTGAAAACTTCTTAAGTTTATTTTGAAAATTTTATTTCAAAACTTTTCACTTTCCAATAAAATAAAAAAATGATAAAATATTTTTTTTTCATACAATAATTTATAAAGGTTTTAAAAATATGTTTTTATGGAAACATAAAAGATTCAAGTCACCTGTTGGTGAAGGAAGTCAATTGCACAAAAATGCAAAAAAACTGAAATCACACGTAAAAGACAAAAATATATTTTAGCTGTAACAAGAAACAGTGAATTATTTATTTATATACTAGTGACGAGAAAAAACGCGGAACCGGTCCATTGCAAAAATTTATCCAACAAAGAATTCTTTTCTTTTCAGCTCTAGGACAACTGCTAGTTAGATAAGAGGAATAAGATTTTGTTCGAACATGCATGGTGAATGACATAAACATTCCAAACACATAAATCTCATTAACCTAAGTCATGCGATTTAATGCGATTTAAACAACACTAATAGTTACAAGCACGAATTAGCCCAAAGCCAAGAACTCAATGCTAGAAAGTGAAAACAACAAAAAATACGACAGAACAACAACACCAAAACTCCCAAAACGGTGGCCATAAACAATGAGGTGTTTTACACTACGGCTAGAGCTCAAACTACTTTTATAATCTTTAATTAACAATATCATGGTTGCAAAATGCTCAATCTTGTGTTACAAATACTTTTGGTGTTGTTGGAGGTTTCCACATCACCATCTCTTCTAAGAGAGAATTCGTGATTAAAAACGAAACCTACCACAAATCTGCCCCTCATGGAAATCCACCTAATATTTTCTAATGGAAAAATATATAGGAGAGATTATAGAAAATAATTCCATGAGACAACACAAGAACAACGTGATGAATCGAATGTGATGCGGGACTTAATGATTGTTATTCCATCGATTAAGCAGAAGACTAATATACGCATCGTGAGACAAATTTAGTCATAACTTCCCATTTATAGATTAATGCTCTAAACGGGTCATATCCCTACATGGACATTTCAAACATAGTTTCCCAAACACAAGAACCGACATCAAGGAAAAAGGGGTTTTTGCAAAACGTCCAAAGTCAATCAACAAAAGACCATACTCATCTGCGCAAAACACGGATGTTGTAACGACCCGCATTTTATGCACTGAAGGATTGTAGAATACTCATTTTATTCTCATACGAATTCGTGTGGTCGTGTAACTTTGGGGAACGACTGTTGGGGTCATTTCCCATGTTCACGATTTTTGCTGAATTTTAAATGACCATTTTGCCCCTAGCGAATCTTGTTTTGCTTATAACTTTTGATTGTTGAGGAGTTTTGAGCTGAAACCATTTCCATTTATTCGGATGACGTTTTATCTTTTCGTATAGTGGTCACGTTGATTAAACGGACTTATCGTTTAGGAGATATGGCTGAAACAAGCATTAGAAGGTGGAAACCTGCTCAAACGGGCTTAATAGGGTAATTATTTGATGGGCCCATAACATATTTTGCGATTAGGTTTGTGGGGAGGATGAAATGAGTTAGGAAACCATCTTTTCTCATTTTTCTCAGCTGTCACACTTGGTATCAGAGCGTAGGTTGCGTAGTTAACCTAGGGGAAGATACCAGGGAGAGATAGTATAGGTATATGAGAGCGCGTATTTGTGATATTTTGTTTTTCTAAAGATATATATGCATATACTATTAGTATATCTAAGGATGAAGTCTCACTACACTCGCACCACTAAGGAGATGGTTAATCAATTTTCTCTTTACACATTAAACGATAAGCCGATATACAAAGAGTACGGGTTCAGGGGACAACAACGGGAATATCCCTGATATGAAGACGATGTTTACTTCCTTCATGCAAGAGTTGCTTAGGGATGATCACGGAGCAGTTCCTAATGCTGTTAACAGTGGTGGTGCGGTGGTGTAGGCACCTAGTGCCGATTTTGCCAAGTTCGACAAGGATTATATTATCTTTGTGGAAAGCCGTTCCACGGATTGGAATCGACAACGGAAGTTCAAGATTGACTTAATAGTTGTGAGCGCATGTAACAACCCGAATTTTAATAACGTGCTAAGTAAATAATCAAGGCAGAATTTAATTTTAATATCTGAATCAAGGGAAATGGGCTGTGCCATTGCGTTCGTCTCGGAAAAATACTCGAAATAGAGTCCGAGTTTTCAAGAATCGGAGTCCGTATGACCAAGATGTGGTCCGTCGAAGTTTTCAGAATTTTCAGAGTTTAAAACAGATTCAAATTCAAAAAGTCAACCCTGGTCAAAGGGGTGTCGACTCTAGAGTCGACTTGGGAGTCGACACAGGTGGCCAGACCAGTTTTGGCCTGGTGCACCTGACTTCTTCCCCAAGACATGTTTTGGGTCTGATTTGTTGGCTTGTGACGGATTTTGATGGCTAGGATCTGAATTGGGGTTAATCCTGTGCCTAAAACTAATCCTAATCTCTATAGAAAGACCCCGAACCTAGCCTTTAAACCCTCAATATTTGATCCTACAACTAAACTATGCCAAAATGCTTCTTGGTCATGGCCTCCACCTTCATGACCTGACCTTCTTCTTCTTCCTCATGAAAGCTTAAGTCTTATAAGCTTGTTCTATGCTAAAAGAGGCTCCTTTCTTGACCAAATCAAAAGGTGCAAGCTTGCTACACCAAATCGAGGAGGGATCAACGTTGCTATGTGAGTTTCATGACGCTTCTTCAACAAAGGAGCCACCTTTCTTCGACAAGACGATTCATGATCTTTCCCTAGGCCTCGCTAAGTAAGTTCTAGCTATTTCTAGATCTAAACGGTATTTTTAATGATGGAATGGAATAAAACGAGATTAAACTAAGTATGCTAGCCTATATGAATCTTGTCATGCCTCTTTTGCTAGAATCTACGATTTTTGGCTATGCTTAGTGACTAAATCACGCTATTCATGTTATTATTAACCTAGTTTATCTTGCAAGTTTGAATCTTTATCTATGAAATACTAATATGAACCTTTGGGAATCATTTGACTTGTGAAACATTGGCAAAGATTTGACTTTGGGGCTTATGCATGTAAATGAACCCAAACCCCTTTTGTTATCATGCATGTTTGTGGCCAAATTCCCTTATGATACTATGCATGTTTGTGGCCAAATTCCCTTATGATACTATTCATGTTTGTCGCCAAATTCCCTTATGATACTATGCATGCTTGTGGTCAAATTTTCTTATGATGCTATGCATATTTTGAGGCCAAACCCCTTATGATACCGTGCATGTTGTGGCCAATCCCTTTTTGACATCGTGCATGTTATGAGGCCAATATGTAGCATAGTACCCTTACTATGTTGACTCGCTTTTATTTGGGTTGGAAACACGCATTGGGGTAGGTTAGACGTGCGTGATTATGACGTGATAATTTGACATGGGATTTCATGAAAATATGGCACTTAAGATACACCTAAATGTGGGCATGACATGTGGGGTAAACATTGGACTTGAAATTAGACACGTGTAGGTTGTAAGTGTAATATGACACTAGACCAAACATGAAAGTGGCAAACTCGAGGTTGGGTTGAGTTTTTAGCATAAATCTACCTGGACCCGCCCGGCTTAACTAGTGGCTACAAACAATAGGATCCAATGAGAGAAGTTGGTCATGTCGCGCTTAAGACCCGAGGTTATACTAGGTTGTGGTGTAAAACTACCCGGACCCTCCCGGCTTAACTAGTAACCACAACAAGGTCTAATGTGAGAGGTTGAGAGTGCATTAATTAAATTAATGCCACATGATAAGGTTAAGTAAATTTGACTATTGACACTTAACCGATATGACACGAATGGGTTGGTTAAGTGGGACCGGGCTTGATTTCTTAATGACACTTAACCATACAAGACAATTAGGGGATGGGGTTAAGTAATTCACACTTAACTAATCTAAACATGGTAAATAGATGGGGTTAAGTAACCTACACTTGACTAATCTAAACACGGTAATTAGATGGGGTTAAGTAACCTACACTTAACTAATCTAAACACGGTAATTCGACGGGGTTAAGTTAAACACTTAACCAATCTAAACTTGGTAATTCAATGAGGTTAAGTAACCAATACTTAACCAACGTAACATGATAATTTAAAGAGGTTAAGTAACTTATACTTAACCAATTATACATGATGATTAGATGAGGTCAAGTTAACCTATACATAACCAATCCGACTCGATAATCCGATGAGGTTAAGATAATCTATGCTTAACCAATCTAACACGATAATCTGATAGGATTAAGATTAACAATTACTTAACCAATATTACTTGGTGATTGAATAGGGTTAGGTCATGAGCTTCTGGGTATACTTAACCAACTTGTAGGGCTAAGCCTTGAACTTAAATACTTAGCCAATCTTGACATGATTCGTAGGCGGGCTAAGTCATGAACCTGAATAACAAAACTTAACCCAATAGACAAAACCCTATTGAGAGGAACTAGGTAGAAAATCGTGGTTAATCAAGGGTAACGGGGAAAAGAAGCTAAGTGGTAAACCTTAGTTAAGTATAACCAAGTAATAATTCTTAGCCAAGGACATGGGACTAGTTCATGAATGGATGAGTAACCTGATATGGTAGGTCATCGTTTAAAACACGAGGAGGAGCAAATTATCTGACTTAGATAAAGGCTCCAAAGAACTGGGTGACGAAGCGGAAGCTTCGGGGAACGTGAGGGTACTCTTGGTATCCTTCTGTGAGGTGGCAGATGGTCCATGAAACCCGGCCTCACAGGGGTTAAGGTCTGCGGTAGAAGAGCCAAGAGTATGCCTTGGTTGCTATGCGAGCGACCTAAAGATTGGGATGGATTAGCGTGGAGTCGACGATACTTGTTTTTGCCCTGGAAAGCATGTCGCCGACTACCTACCATCTTTAGTCAATCGTGTATGAACGGAAAGGCAGAGAACCCCCAACAGACCATGTTCTTGCTATCGAGTCATGGGTGAGGTTGGCCCATAGGAAAGTTGGGCTATAGAGGGGCCGAGATGTGGTTCTCAAACATGATTTTTCTTGGATTGCCTTTCAGTAGTTGAGGGAGGGGTCACGTGGGACCATAGCCACGGATACAAAAACAGACCTTGATATCTACATCAGCAGACGACTTAAAGCTCCCGACCGAGTTTTGTATTTCTCGATTTGCCCTGGCACGGGACTCGGGTGGCACATTGAGATACATGTGCATCTAGACATGGAAAACGATTCACGATATATACGTGGGATAAAGGGCGTGGTTGACGGGTGGCATAATCCCTAGTGGCCCTAGGTGGCCTGAACCCAAACCAAGTTACAAATTCGTTCATTAGGTAGCATAATCCCTAGTGGTCCTAGGTGGCATAAATCCTAAGTGAACACGCGATTGTTCATGGTAAGAAAACATAACTAGATCAAGGGTAGCAGTCCAAAACAACATCAAAGATAAAATGGTACTACGTTGAGGTGGTGTAGATTTACATGGGAAAGCCCGTATGGCCTACGGCAAAGGACTGAACTTATACTTGGAAAGAAACATACGAGTTGGGAAAACTTACATATGCTATATATTAGGTTGACATGGACCATTACATAACATTGGGCAAGGGACATTCATAGTTAACACATGACGCGGGTTGGGATACTAGTACGAGAGGTGCAGAGCAAATATACATGATAAATACCCTGGGATGTTATACATGATAGATACCGTGGGATGTTATACATGATAGATACCTTGGGATAGTATACTTGATAGAAACCTGACGATGTGATACCTTGATTTATCTTGACACATAGTTTATCATGATACCTTAGTTTATCTTGCTACGGTAGTTCATCTAGTTATCTTGGTTTAGCTTATCTATCTTGTCGTCATCCTTATGTTTACTTTCAGTTTATGCATGTCATGTTACCTTTACCTGTTTTTATATTGGAAGTAGATAGGACTTACCAGTCTTTATGACTGACCCCGTTTTGTTTCGCCTCTTTGTCTTCCGTTTCCCCACCAGGTTTTCAGGGAGGAAATGATGTTGTTTAGTTCGGACCTCTTATGCTTGAAGGTCATCATGTATAGCTTGGTCTCCTCTTGGCTATGGCTGCTTCACCGCTTTATTTTGGGGAATAATTTATGAAAAGGTTTTATGCTTCTTTACTATTGCAAGACAGGTTTTGATGTATTCAGATGTAAAAGGCTTTAGACCTTATTTTATAAGGTAATGAAATTTGTTTTACTTCCGCTGTTTTATATATGTTCTGTCTTGTAATATTTCTGTGCATGTTTACCTCGATAATGCTTCACCAAACCTAGTGCATTCCCTTTGTTAGTGACCCTAGCAGAGGTGGGGTGTTACATTTGGTATCAGAGAAGAAGGTTACCAGACTGGGCAAAAGTTTTTAAGACCTTCTGAAAACTATTTGAGAAACCGTTTACAAAGAAGCATTTTTCAAAAAAAGTTTTTAAAGGCTATTCCCCAAAAGCCATTAGCACTATCCTTTGTTTCCTTGATCGAATCTCTTTTCCTTTCTTTCCTCCATTTGTAGTCACAGTAGTTTTAACTACGACTAATCCTTGTCTAGCTACGTAAGTGTTTTCCCATGCGATGGAGGAAGTTCTCGAGAGACCTGTTACTAAAGTTATAAGAAGGGATAATAAGAGCAAGGATAAAGGACATGGGCTTAATAATAAGCAACTAGTTGGTATGGCTTGATCCACAAAGGAAGATAAGGACAAGATCAGCGAGAGGGCAATTGTATGCTCTCATTTCTAGCGTACCTAAGAGGAATGGTACCGTTTCTGTTAAAGGTTTAGCCTTTCTTTTCTATCATCCCATCCAGACTTCGTTTTGATCATCGCATCATTTAGGTCTGCTTCGATAGTTAAGTCTCTGCACCTTAGTACTAGCATGGTAGAAGATCCCACTTTAGTCCTAAAATCTGGCTGGAGAGTTGGTCCATTTATTCATGACTTGTTTGGATTTGAGAACGTCTATGCCAAGTGTTGAGATTAGGAGCAATGCTTCTATTGTTGGGCTATGGATGGATTCTAGGGGTAAAGTGGTTATCCAGTAAGGGATACCATTCTCGGTTTTGAAAAGAGGGTAGTCAGACTCTTGGCTTGCTTTGGTAATACCCTCGAAGTCTCATGCAACCTTTTGGGCTTTGTCATGGTTAGTTACCTAGAATCACTTGATGTATTTATCGGAAATCTCTGATCCGATCAAGTAACGTTCGCCAATAAGGCGGATGGTTCATTCCGCTTAAGCATGGGTTATAGGAATCACCCTAGTAAGTGCACGTGGTAACATGGATGGGAATCGGTAAACGAGATCCAGAATTCACTAGTGAATTTTGGAGAGCTTGCATGAGTACGCAGATATGTTTGGGCCGAGCATACTAGGGAAAGAATAAGTGGAAATAAAACGAGAGGTGACAGTGAAATGAGTTACGCCTCATACCTTGGAAATAGGAACCAAGGAGCTACGAAAATCATGAAGTCAAAGGTGGTCAAGGCACACTGGAATTAAGCTCAAGGAAATGCGGCTTAAACGCGCGCATCATATCTCTTTTTACGTTGATCCCTGGTTCTCCTGTAGAGCTTTCTTGCAAGCTATCGCTTGGTGGATATCCTCTCGGTCCTGTTTCTGTTGCAAACCCCGAAAGGAGTTTGTCTTGTTTATCTTCTCAATCCTCTCTTGGGAACCTTAGATAGAACCATATGGATGTAAACATGTATTTAAAACATGTTATGATTGATATGGCTGCAAATGGTTGCAAGTGGTTGCTCGTGGATGCGCGAATACACATTAGATACTAGATTGACGCGGTCACGTTTGTTGCATATGCACGAGTATTTATACTTGTTTATGGATGAAATCGAATGTGTTGTCATGTGGATGTTGCATGTGGATGAATGTTTGTGCACGCATATAGTACTTATATGACTAGGACTGTTTGCATACATGTTGGACTCATGGAACTAAACATATTTTGCATTAGAAAGATCATTCAGGCCTGATCATTAGCATTAGCTAAGGAGCATGTACACACACGTTTTGCATATGTTCATATGGCATTAGAAATCGTCTAAGGACAATGGTTGCCTATGGATGATGTTTTGAGTAGATGGATGATGGATGGTAGGATATGTTCTTCCTAACTTGGAGATTTCGGGGACGAAATCCTTAAAGGAGGGGAGAATGTAACAACCCGAATTTTAATAATGTGTTAAGACAAGAATCAAGGCAGAATTTAATTTTAAAATTTGAATCAAGGGAAACGGGCTGCGCCATTGCGTTCGCCTCGGAAAAATACACGAAATAGAGTCTGAGTTTTCGAGAATCGGAGTCCGTATGACCAAGATATGGTCCGTCGAAGTTTTCAGAATTTTCAGAGTTTAAAACAGATTCAAATTCAAAATGTCAACCCTATTCAAAGGGGTGTCGACTCTAGAGTCGACACCCGCCCCCCCCCCCCCCCCAAGTCGACTCTAGAGTCGACTTGGGAGTCGACTTGGGAGTCGACACAGGTGGCCAGACCAGCTTTCGCCTGGTGCACCTGACTTCTTCCCCAAGACATGTTTTGTGTCTGATTTGTTGGCTTGTGACGGATTTTGATGGCTAAGATCTGAATTGGGGTTAATCCTATGGCTAAAACTAATCCTAATCTCTATAAAAAAGACCCCTAACCTAACCTTTAAACCCTCATTATTTGATCCTACAACTAAATTATGCCAAAATGCTTCTTGGTCATGGCCTCCACCTTCATGACCTGACCTTCTTCTTCTTCCTCATGAAAGCTTAAGTCTTCTAAGCTTGTTCTACACTAAAAGAGGCTCCTTTCTTCACCAAATCAAAAGGTGCAAGCTTGCTACACCTAATCGAGGAGGGATCAACGTTGCTATGCGAGTTTCATGACACTTCTTCAACAAAGGAGCCACCTTTCTTTGACAAGACGATTCATGATCTTTCCCTAAGCCTCGCTAAGTAAGTTCTAGCTACTTCTAGATCTAAACGGTAGTTTTAATGATGGCATGGAATAAAACGAGATTAAACTAAGTATGCTAGCCTATATGAACCTTGTCATGCCTCTTTTGCCTGAACCTATGATTTTTGGCTATGCTTAGTGACTAAATCACGCTATTCATGTTATGATTAACCTAGTTTATCTTGCAAGTTTGAATCTTTATCTATGAAATGCTAGTATAAACCCTTTGGGAACCATTTGACTTATGAAACATTGGCAAAGATTTGACTTTGGGGCTTATGCATGTAAATGAACCCAAACCCCTTATGTTATCACGCATGTTTGTGGCCAAATTCCCTTATGATACTATGCATGTTTGTGGCCAAATTCCCTTATGATACTATGCATGTTTGTGGCCAAATTCCCTTATGATACTATGCATGCTTGTGGCCAAATTTTCTTATGATGCTATGCATATTTTGAGGCCAAACCCCTTATGATACCATGCATGTTGGGGCCAATCCCTTTTTGACATCGTGCATGTTGTGAGGCCAATATGTAGCATAGTACCCATACTATGTTGACTCGCTTTTACTTGGGTAGGAAACATGCTTTGGGGTAGGTTAGACGTGCGTGATTATGACATGATAATTTGACATGTTGATTTCATGAAAATATGGCACTTATGATACACCTAAATGTGGGCATGACATGTGGGGTAAACATTGGACTTGAAACTAGACACGTGTGGGTTGTAAGTGTAATATGACACTAGACCAAACATGAAAGTGGCCAACTCGAGGTAGGGATGAGTTTGTAGCATAAATCTACCCGAACCCGCCCGGCTTAACTAGTGGCTACAAACAATAGGATCCAATAAGAGAAGTTGGTCATGTCACGCTTAAGACCCGAGGTTAGACTAAGCTGTGGTGTAAAACTACCCGGACCCGCCCGACTTAACTAGTAACCACAACAAGGTCTAATGTGAGAGGCTCAGAGTGCATTAATTAAATTAATGCCACATGATAAGTTAAGTAAATTTGACTAATAACCGATACGACACGAATGGGTAGGTTAAGTGGGACCGGGCTTGATTTCTTCATGACACTTAACCATACAAGACAATTAGGGGATGGGGTTAAGTAATTCACACTTAACTTATCTAAACACGGTAACTAGATGGGGTTAAGTAACCTACACTTGACTAATCTAAACACGGTAATTAGATGGGGTTAAGTAACCTACACTTAACTAATCTAAACACGGTAATTCGATGGGGTTAAGTTAAACACTTAACCAATCTAAAGTTGGTAATTCAATGAGGTTAAGTAACCAATACTTAACCAACTTAACATGATAATTTAATGAGGTTAAGTAACTTATACTTAACCAATTATACATGACGATTAGATGAGGTCAAGTTAACCTATACTTAACCAATCCGACTCGATAATCCAATGAGGTTAAGATAATCTATGCTTAACCAATCTAACACGATAATCTGATAGGGTTAAGATAAACAAATACTTAACCAATATTACTTGGTGATTGAATAGGGTTAGGTCATGAGCTTCTGGGTATACTTAACCAACTTGTAGGGCTTAGCCTTGAACTTAAATACTTAGCCAATCTTGACATGATTCGTAGGCGGGCTAAGTCATGAACCTGAATAACAACACTTAACCCAATAGACAAAACCCTATAGAGAGGAACTAGGTAGAAAATCGTGGTTAATCAAGGGTAACGGGGAAAAGAAGCTATGTGGTAAACCTTAGTTAAGTATAACTAAGTAATAATTCTTAGCCAAGGACATGGAACAAGTTCATGAATGGATGAGTAACCCGATATGGTAGGTCATCTCTTAAAACACGAGGAGGAGCAAATTATCTGACTTAGATAAAGGCTCCAACGAACTGGGTGACAATGCGGTAGCTTCGGGGGACGTGAGGGTACTCTTGGTATCCCTCTGTGAGGTGGCAGATGGTCCATGAAACCTGGCCTCACAGGGGTTAAGGTCTGCGGTAGAAGAGCCAAGAGTATACCTTGGTTGCTATGCGAGCGACCTAAAGACTGGGATGGATTAGCGTGGAGTCGACGATACTTGTTTTTGCCCTGGATAGCACATCGCCGACTACCTACCATCTTTAGTCAATCGTGTACGAACGAAAAGGCAGAGAACCCCCAACATACCATGTTCCTGCTATCGTGTCATGGTTGAGGTTGGCCCATAGGAAAGTGGGGCTATAGAGGGGCCGGAATGTGGTTCTCATACATGATTTTTCTTGGATTGCCTTTCAGTAGTTGCGGGTGGGGTCACGTGGGACCATATCCACAGATACAAAAACAGACCTTGATATCTGCATCAGCAGACGACTTAAAGCTCCCGACCGAGTTCCGTATTTCTCGATTTGCCCTGGCACGGGACTCGGGTGGCACATTGAGATACATGTGCATCTAGACATGGAAAACGATTCACGATATATACGTGGGATAAAGGGCGTGGTTGACGGGTGGCATAATCCCTAGTGGCCCTAGGTGGCCTGAACCCAAACCAAGTTACGAATACGTTCATTAGGTGCCATAATCCCTAGTGGTCCTAGGTGGCATAAATCCTAAGTGAACACGCGATAGTTCATGGCAAGAAAACATAACTAGATCAAGGGTAGCAGTCCAAAACAACATCAAGGATAAAATGGTACTACATTGAGGTGGTGTAGATTTACATGGGAAAGCCCGTATGGCCTACGGCAAAGGACTGAACTTATACATGGAAATAAACATACGAGTTGGGAAAACCTACATATGCTATATATTAGGTTGACATGGACCATTACATGACATTGGCCAAGGGACATTCATAGTTAACACATGACACGGGTTGGGATACTAGTACGAGAGGTGCAGAGAGAATATACATGATAAATACCCTGGGATGTTATACATGATAGATACCGTG
>JASFAX010000962.1:0-54209 GCA_030737875.1 Allium sativum
AGACTAGCCAGTTTCTCATAACCTTTCCATTTCAATACAAATACACACTGAGTACACCATTATTAAGAACGCAAATACTGCATTAAATCAAATAACTAAGACATAAATCATATTATCGTGAGCATATTTTTAAAATTACTGAAATTAAAAGATAAAGTATATAGATGAAATATATAAGACTAAATATAATTATAAACACAATTGATAGGAATAAAATTTTACAGAAATAGTTATATGTAACTTGCAAACATTACATGGAATGTAAGAATTGTTATGAGCATGTAGTGGAAGCATTAATTTGTTATGTTACAAACCATTAATGCCATTATCACCAATAAAGCTCCTAAAATGATCTGCATTCCGAATTTCATGTTTCAAATACATGATGTTGTAGGTTATTGCTAACCGTGCCACCTATTTATGCACACCAGTTTATATGTACAGTAGTACAAACAAACTAATTAATGTGATGTATGCATTAGTCAAGGAGTTATTAAACTCAATATTAAGGCACAATAATATTAGCATTTATTATGCTGACATTTTACCAAAGATAGTTAATGTTATCAATCTAAAATTGAACCCTGGCTTTTATACTATTTGTATGGGCATGGAAAGCCCATCATTATATTTCATATAATGCAAAAGATATTACCAAAAATTGTTTTTTTTCTGAAAAGTATGGATTGAAATTTGAAACTATAAAAATTATACCATGATTGTTGTGCTCATTTCCGCCAGGAAGTTGTTCCTTTGATGAAATAAATGGAATATTGAATCTCAAATCCAAGTGGAATCAATTTGTAACCAACAAACACACACAAGCATTAATCGAAGTCAGATAAAGGAGTTTTATAGACTAATACTACCCCCTATGTATATGATGATGCAGTTCTTTTGACAATTTTTTTTGCTTATATCATCTATATTGCTTTTACTCAGTTTCCATTGTTTGTATTGCTTACTTATTGAGGGCTTATGGCATCTTTGTTAATTTGCTCCCAAGATCTAAATTGTGTTTTCATTTCGGATCATCACAAGAATGTTGATCGCCTATGCAATAATTAAATCAAACATTAAATTGTTAGCTTCCAAGATCTAAACTAAACCAAGCGCAACGATAACCAAATTTAAGGCTACATATATACCTACATGCCATTTGATGTTGGCACTTCGGAGTTTAATACATTCATAAAAATGATTTGATTTCTAAGTTCTACTATGCAAAGCATAAACTCATAAGGGAAATTCTAGACGGCAATCTAAAAAGAAAACTAGAACTTCAATGGTCTGACATTTTAGCTTTGAAGACAACCTACGCCAGTGACATGGACACTTTGGATGTAATCTTGGCTAGACAACCTCATTTCTATAGGGAAGTCAATCCAGAGCCTAGGAGACATACCGTGAGGCATTGAATAAATTTTATTTAATTTCAACAATGGTAGGTAGTTTGAATTTTCTTAGGCATCAGTTTGTGAATACACATTCTAACGACTTTCTGCATTTTTGCTTAAATCATTTATGTTGCTTTTACTAGGTTCCCATTGTTTAGATTCCTTGTTAAAGGTTTATGGCATTTCAGTTAGCTCCCAAGATCTAAATTTTGTTTTCACTTCAGATCAATACTATGATGTTGATCGCCTATACAATAATAAAATTAAACATTAAATTATTAGCTCCTAAGATCTAACTAAACCAAGCGCAACAATAACCAAGTTGCAAACCAAACGTTAATTAAAAAAAAAGGAGTTTGTATGACATAATGAATTATTGAACTCTAATCTAATTGGGCTTAGCAGGGGTACTTGTGAAAACCCGTAACTTCCCCGTAAAGGAAAGTGTCGGATAGTTCGAGAACAAGCCACAACAGAACGCATATAAAAGAACATTTCATTGTATATTACAACAATGCATCAGATTACAAGAATATACAGAGTATAAATGAATATTACACAGAAATATCAGAGATTTAAATTACATTGCATAGCAGCGGAAAATAATACAATACACAACTAGAAAGAGATATACGGATACAAAGCTTTCCGGATATCGTTCCAGCTGTAAACCAGGATCCTGTGAATATAAATCTGCAAAAACCAAAACTACTAGCTGCCCATGTCAAAATAAGGGCACCCAGAGTTTAGGTTAAAACAATAAACTCCAGGTCAGTCATGTGACTGGTGTGAGAACTAAAACAGTTATTAATCTTTATTTTAAAGATAGGTAAATCAAGGGACCACGCCGTATAACACGGAACGGGTTTCCTCCCAAGGATACCAGTGCATAAAACAAACAGCGCAATGCTAAATAAAGAAAAATGAAGCTGTTATAAGACCCAGGTCCCATCACACAATGCAACGCAGCCGAGGATAGGGTTTTCCCTTATAACAGCCAAAGAATGCTTGATACGGTTAAAACAAATCGTTTGATACTATTATAAGTGCATAGTGTATAAAACAACTTCAAATCATAAGTATCAATCATAGGCGGCATGAGCGCCCCATCCCACTATGTCGCCATACTAGGCTCTACAAATAAAACCGCAGATGTCACGTATTTGGAAATTGGATTTCCATCTATGAACCGAGGCAAAAGATAGTCCTCAACCGATTCGAGACAATCTAGCCCATGTCTCAGGCAAGCGCGCAGGCAAGCCTTGGAGCGACAGGGCCGGTCCACCGATGTGGATTATTATGCCTGAACACTACGTTTCCCCGCCCTTTGGGGCGTAAATGAGCCAACAAATGACTCCATCGGTTCGAGAACGACCGATCAATCCGATGCGCCTCGCAACAGCAACAACCACATAAGTCAAACTCGTCAGGGCGTGTAAAACCACTGACGCCACTTTTTAGCTAGAAGGAAACGCATGCCCTCCCTGAGGTCCGTCTCCCGTTTTTGGTTCATACCGGGTGTGAAGCTCACGAATCAACGTTACACAAAGCTATGCCACAAAGGCCGTGCTTTGATCATCAACCACAAGACTTTGCTTTTCAACAGAAGCCTTGATCATTTGCATCTTAGCATGCCACACAGGCAATTCACTCCATGCGATTGATATCCATCAATATATAACCCCTGAGCTCGTACGTCTCAGAGAAGGGCGTTAAGCAAGAGAATAAATTCTCCGCCGCCAAACAGATATATATTTAATAGAGATCAATCACACGGACTAAAATCCAATGTCAGACACACTGTCCATTTACAAGTCCGTTCTGGGTCTGAACGAAACCGGAGGCACCTAGTACCCCGCATATCCATCGATCTCCAAGTACGTCTGGACGATCACCAACTATTTCCATCTTCTTGGGTGTACAGCCCAATCAAGATCATCAGTAATCACCCAAACGACGTGAAGACTTCCGGTCTTCGACCATCGTCTTCATCTTCGACTTATCGTCGTATCAGTTATTCAGAATGAGATAAACCCGGTCTTTCCGAATAACTCGCGTATATTTAAAATAAGTGTTACACAAACACAACATACGCCTCATTCCAATTCATCAGTCACTAACCGTAAATTAATCAAGAGAATAATTCCCCAAATATTAACCCCGAATGCCGAAACCAATATCAGATCAATATCCAGAAAACCATTCTGCTTAGCTAACCGACAGTTAGTTTCTAAATTTCATATTCATAGGGAAAGGTTCCCATTAATTTTATCCAAGATGAATTTCTTGAATTTATTCTTTAATCTATTTTTGAATATCAATTCAAACTAGTCGAGATTAACGAACCTTACCGAAGTAATCATTGGTTTTAATTTCCCAATCCCGACCTATTCATCCCATGAAGTAAAACTGGTTATACTTCATATCTAACACCACGGTGTTATCGGTAAATTCAATTACCATTTCACGTTCAAATCTAATTAAAGATTTAACTATCGCCTGAAGTAAAACTGGTGATACTCCATTCTCGACCCTTTCAATCTAATTAATGATTCATTAAAACTCCACTTAGTTTTAATCGTTAACTGGGTTAAAGAATCTGTGTCATTTAAAACACGGTTCACGATAAACCCAAAGTCACATTCATTAATTATCGGGTTAAAGAACGAGTGTTATTTCAAAACACTGTTCACGATAAACCCAAAAATCAATATCAATTCAATTCCAATTAAATTTTATTTAATTGGTACACTTCATTAAATCTAAACAAAAAGATTTAATCTTTTCTCAACTGGGTTCAAGAACAGTGTTAATGAAGACACCATTCACGACAAACCCAAATCACATTTGATATTAAATACAAGGCTCTGAATAGAAAATATATCGGCTTATATTCAATATCAAATTCTACGATTAACAAATGTCGTATTGGAAATAACGATATAAATATATATATCTTTCAAATTTCCATAACAACATCTGTATAATCACGAATTCCAACATCGAAATATTCCGAAGACAATTTCGATTCAAATCCACTCCAATGCAATCATTGGAAATTCTGGTTATTTTTAAAACCCTTTTCAAATTCAATTTATTTATTTAAAAATAAATAGAATTATATTTCTAGTTCAAAACTAGTTCATTTCGATAAAAACTATTTTTATCTTTTCAAATATGGAGTTTTTCATCCCAAATCTTCACAAATCATTTCTTATGATTTTACACAAATTATTACTATTTTTAATAATTTTATCAAGGCCCGTACAGTCGATTTCCATCAATGGCCATCGAACTGCACTTACATCGACCTTTTTCAAATTTGATTTGGACATAATTCCAAATCCAACCGTTAGATTTCAAATTTCTAATATTCGTTAGAAAGCTCTTTTCGATACGAACCCAACGGTTCCAGTTTCAGGAGAATCCGACGGTCGGATCTCCCGCAATGTCCGTTTGAAATAAATGGTCGAAATTCACGAACTGCCGCGGCGCGGCACGTTCTATTCAGGCCATTATATTATATATATATATAATATATATAATATATATTTCGTCGATTTCTATTTAAAACGAATTATATAAATAGCTTTAAATTCGTTTCAAAAGCAATTTCAACTTCCATTTCAATTCAAATCAAAATTGAATTCTTCCTTTTAAATTCGTTTCTATTCAATTCAAATTTCAATTCAATTTGAATTCATTTCAATTCATTTCGAAATCGTTTTCAGTTCATTTCATTTCGAAATCGTTTTCAATTCATTTCATTTCGAAATCGTTTCCAATTCATTTCATTTCAAAATCGTTTTCAATTCATTTCATTTCGAAATCGTTTTCAATTCATTTCATTTCGAAATCGTTTTAAATTCATTTCATTTCGAAATCGTTTTCAATTCATTTCAAAATCGTTTTCAATTCATTTCATTTCGAAATCGTTTTCAATTCATTTCATTTCGAAATCGTTTCCAATTCATTTCATTTCGAAATCGTTTTCAGTTCATTTCATTTCGAAATCGTTTTCAGTTCATTTCATTTCGAAATCGTTTTAAAATCGATATAAATATCGTTCACGTCAAAATGGCGTCAATCTAATCAACACGGCTTCATAAATTTCTATTTTCAAATATTCTATTTCAAATATTTCTTTTTCAAAATAGTTGTTATTATCAAAATATTTCGTTCAACACATGACCAATCTCAATGGATGAGTACTGTCAACACATGAACCTTTATTTTATATTGATAAAGATGTAAATTTTATTACTAAAATATTTCGTTCAACACATGACCAATCTCAATGGATGAGTACTGTCAACACATGAACCTTTATTTTATATTTTTCTATATTTTCTAAATTGGAATGAGGCCCAATCAATTACCATATAAAGTTAATTATATGGATTTTCATACATTACACACATATAATAGCATTGAAAGATAATCAACCATCAACCAAAGTGCACTACACTGTATAAGCATCAAATATAGATATCTAACGCTTATAACAGCCTGTCAATCAATCGATCGACACATTTAGTCAATCAGGATGAGTGAACTTCAAATTTCATCCCAACACCCGTGTGGGGTTTTCAAACAATCAAACACAGATTTTATTTGTGCAGTTGGGCGATGTGTAAAATTTATCGTCCCAATCAATGTCATTCAAATAGGTGTACATAAACAAACCGTCCGGTTTGTAAATGAATATTTTATTTTATTCACTTCACGTTAAAAATTATATTTTTAACGATAAAACATTTTTATTTCAACATATGAATTTCTATTCAGTTCATTCTTTAAATAAAATGATATTTTTATTTTTCTAACTTATTTTAGAAAATTTCGGCGGCATAACGGCACGATACTAGAAACGGGACAAGGCCTAGCCTTATCCCTGGTCTAGTGAAGGCCCACGCCATTCACACATCAATCAAATTCATTCAATTCACCCAAACAACTCAATTTCAATCAAACAATCTAACTTATTTTCGTAATCAAACAAACAAGTCCATGGTCTGTGGACGATTGTGTCGGGTGCTACTAAGCACCGTCTGCATCCTAGTATATATATATAACTAGAAAAATAAATTGAAAGGTGAGAAATTCTCACCGAAAGCTATCCAAACATCTTGACTCTTCTTTGATATAAATCTTCTTCGTTCTCGCCTTTTTGTTACCTTCGTTGTCCGCTTTCACTACCTATGTAAAAATTGAATTTTTACTTCGCTATTCCATAAATAAAAATCATATTTTTATTTCGAAGTTCAATATATAAAAATCATATTTTTATTTCGAAGTTCAACATATAAAAATCATATTTTTATTTCGATGTTCAACATATAAAAATCATATTTTTTTACTACTATGTTGTATAGATAAAAATTATATTTTTATCACGCTATTTTTCATATAAAAATTTCGCCTTTTCTAAAATAAAGATTTCGCCTTTATAAAAACATGGACTTCGCTTTTTCAAATTTAAAGATTTCATCTTTATAAAAATCTCATTTTTATTTTTCTACACATATAAAGATGACATTTTTAATATCCCGATCATGTAAAAATTATATTTTTAACTCTCTACATAAACAAAAATCATATTTTGACATCACCTATATAGTAAAGACTATATTTTTAATACTTTAAAAATATAAAAATCATATTTTTAATACTTTAAAAATATAAAAATAATATTTTTATTACATAAAAAAATCCTATCTTTACAGTCTCTTCCTATATTAAAAAAAATCAAACTTTTTCTAATTATAAGCAAATAAAAAATAAAAAAAAATTAAAACTGAAAAGAAAATCAAAGCTTTCAAATAAAAACCATTTTTTTCTCTATGACTTGAATTTGCAGTTTTATTTTAGGAATGTAAATTACATAATAAATGATAAAGAAAATAAAGCAAATAAATAAAAAAAACTAAAATTAACTTACAGCGGGGGGGGGGGGGGGAACTGTGCTTGCGGCAGCAGCAAGGTCGGGTGGTCGAGGTCGCAGGCGAAGGGAGGGGAGGGAAGGAGGAGGAGAACGCGGCGTGGTGGAGGAAGAAGAAGAAGCCGCGACAGCAGCAGGGGGGGTCGCGAGAAGAGGGGGCCCACGCCTGAAGCGGCGCGGTGGGCGATGCGAGGTTGGGGGGCGTTTTGCCTGGCGGCGGCGGCTCCACGATGGGGGAGGAGCGATTTGCCTTCGTCTCCTTTTTTTTTTCTGATCGATTTGGAAATGAGAGAAAGGGGGGGGGGCAGAGCGGTTCAAGGGGGGGGGGAAGAAAAGAAAATTAATTTTTAATTAATTTAACTAATTTAATTGCAAAAAGTTGACTTTTTCATACGACCTTTAAACGAGGTCCACCGCCTGTCGTCTATAGCGTTTTACCCCCATTCCGAACACAATGTGGGATATATATCGTAGGTTGATTCGATCGTTTGAATCAGTTTCCGTTAAATTTACATTTAAATCAATATATTGAATTTTAAACGTACATTTCAAATTACCGGGGTCACATGCTAACTCTAAAAATTCTCGAAAAATATTTTCTAGCTTCGTATTAACGCCACGGTCCTAACAAAACTAGTTTCGCCGAATTCTGAGACCGTTGGAAAAATGGCCATTTTCCAGTCGATTAAAATCAAATGAAACTGGTCAAACGCGTTTTCCTTTGCCACGCTCACATATTGATTCGAAAAATTATGAAATTTGGAATCTAGCAATAATTTAACACTGCGGATCCAACAAAACTAGTTTCGTCGAAATCCGAGGTCGTTTACAAAATGCCTATTTTTAAGGGCCTGAATTCCATAGCGACTATTCAGAATTTTCAACTGGACATATCTTTTGATTCCCGCTATGAAATTTTGATTTTTCGGATTCGTTGGAAAGATATTATCAATTAGATCCTAATGTTTTTGGTTTCACTAAAATCCGGATTGTTTTGCACCCGGTACATTCAATTGAAGTTTGAAATCGAATTATCGAACTACCGCGCCATTTTCAATTCTATTTATAATTATATATAAATATTTATATTCTAACGACGACGTATATAATATATACGTTCGATTTCTATTCAAAATAAATTTCTCGTCGATATTTTTTAAAATGATCTATTTTAAATATTCAAAATTCGCTAAAATGGCCAAACTAAAAATTTTAAACTGGCCCAGATTTTCTGGGTTGTTACAATCTCCCCCACTTAAAACTTTTCGTCCCCGAAAAGGAACAAAGTCGAAAGTGGTTTGATCATTCAACTCTACGTTCGATCAGCCTTTCATTCTCCAACTTTTCAGTTTCTGAGAATTTTCAAAAATTTCAAAAAATTTGGCTAACACCCTAAATTTTCGAAAAATTTCGCCATAACCTCCCCTGCACCGGGAGCATCGGGGAATTTCAAATAGCTTCCCCGGTCCTTCAGATCTCAAAAAGAAAAAGGAAATGCCAAGCGGCTAGCCAATAGGCTCATAAAATCATCATCACCCAAACAAAACAGTAAATTATGTAGTGAACATGTACCTATTTGTCGGGCAAACAAATTTTATTCTTCGGCTCTAGCCTCCTTGCTATGACCTGTTCAATGATATATATGTATATGCAAGCAAATGCAACCAATTTCAATACAATTCAATATTTGTTTCAATTAGGCTAAATGGTTCAAAATTATCAAACAAATGAACAAACAACACAAACATCAATCAATTAGTGAATTAGAGTTTGAAATTCCTACTTTTGATACATATACAAAAATCAGATTTTGATGCCAATTCACAACAATGTGTTCTAACTATATATATAGGTTTTGGTTCTCACACCAGTCTAATGGAAATATATAGAAAATCACACCTTCGAAACTCGAACATAAATGTTGATGATGCGATCGCTATCATCAATATCCTCTTCGGGCGACTAGAGTGTGATGCTATATCTATCCAATATATTAAAACTTTGAATACACGCGGATCAGACGTATACGCAAAATCTATATAAACTGGATTGTCCACATCAATATAAATAAATAACCAAATACGAATAACTGATTTATATTTCAAAACAAGATTTGTTTTCATTTTAAAAATATACTCTTCACACTCGTTCTAGGATACTACTGATCCCATCTCTAACGAGTCATTCTAATTGGATATTACTAATCCAATATCTGATGAATTCTTTCGTATGGTTCTAATGTGCCTTGTTCTCTGAGCTTTGTAAACCAAAGCTCTGATACCAACTGTGAAAACCCGTAACTTCCCCGTAAAGGAAAGTGTCGGATAGTTCGAGAACAAGCCACAACAGAATGCATATAAAAGAACATTTCATTGTATATTACAACAATGCATCAGATTACAAGAATATACAGAGTATAAATGAATATTACACAGAAATATCAGAGATTTAAATTACATTACATAGCAGCGGAAAATAATACAATACACAACTAGAAAGAGATATACGGATACAAAGCTTTCCGGATATCGTTCCAGCTGTAAACCAGGATCCTGTGAATATAAATCTGCAAAAACCAAAACTACTAGCTGCCCGTGTCAAAATAAGGGCACCCAGAGTTTAGGTTAAAACAATAAACTCCAGGTCAGTCATGTGACTGGTGTGAGAACTAAAACAGTTATTAATCTTTATTTTAAAGATAGGTAAATCAAGGGACCACGCCGTATAACACGGAACGGGTTTCCTCCCAAGGATACCAGTGCATAAAACAAACAGCGCAATGCTAAATAAAGAAAAATGAAGCTGTTATAAGACCCAGGTCCCATCACACAATGCAACGCAGCCGAGGATAGGGTTTTCCCTTATAACAGCCAAAGAATGCTTGATACGGTTAAAACAAATCGTTTGATACTATTATAAGTGCATAGTGTATAAAACAACTTCAAATCATAAGTATCAATCATAGGCGGCATGAGCGCCCCATCCCACTATGTCGCCATACTAGGCTTTACAAATAAAACCGCAGATGTCACGTATTTGGAAATTGGATTTCCATCTATGAACCGAGGCAAAAGATAGTCCTCAACCGATTCGAGACAATCTAGCCCATGTCTCAGGCAAGCGCGCAGGCAAGCCTTGGAGCGACAGGGCCGGTCCACCGATGTGGATTATTATGCCTGAACACTACGTTTCCCCGCCCTTTGGGGCGTAAATGAGCCAACAAATGACTCCATCGGTTCGAGAACGACCGATCAATCCGAGGCGCCTCGCAACAGCAACAACCACATAAGTCAAACTCGTCAGGGCGTGTAAAACCACCGACGCCACTTTTTAGCTAGAAGGAAACGCATGCCCTCCCTGAGGTCCGTCTCCCGTTTTTGGTTCATACCGGGTGTGAAGCTCGCGAATCAACGTTACACAAAGCTATGCCACAAAGGCCGTGCTTTGATCATCAACCACAAGACTTTGCTTTTCAACAGAAGCCTTGATCATTTGCATCTTAGCATGCCACACAGGCAATTCACTCCATGCGATTGATATCCATCAATATATAACCCCTGAGCTCATACGTCTCAGAGAAGGGCGTTAAGCAAGAAAATAAATTCTCCGCCGCCAAACAGATATATATTTAATAGAGATCAATCACATGGACTAAAATCCAATGTCAGACACACAGTCCATTTACAAGTCCGTTCTGGGTTTGAACGAAACCGGAGGCACCTAGTACCCCGCATATCCATCGATCTCCAAGTACGTCTGGACGATCACCAACTATTTCCATCTTCTTGGGTGTACAGCCCAATCAAGATCATCAGTAATCACCCAAACAACGTGAAGACTTCCGGTCTTCGACCATCGTCTTCATCTTCGACTTATCGTCGTATCAGTTATTCAGAATGGGGTAAACCCGGTCTTTCCGAATAACTCGCGTATATTTAAAATAAGTGTTACACAAACACAACATACGCCTCATTCCAATTCATCAGTCACTAACCGTAAATTAATCAAGAGAATAATTCCCCAAATATTAACCCCGAAGGCCGAAACCAACATCAGATCAATATCCAGAAAACCATTCTGCTTAGCTAACCGACAGTTAGTTTCTAAATTTCATATTCATAGGGAAAGGTTCCCATTAATTTTATCCAAGATGAATTTCTTGAATTTATTCTTTAATCTATTTTTGAATATCAATTCAAACTAGTCGAGATTAACGAACCTTACCGAAGTAATCATTGGTTTTAATTTCCCAATCCCGACCTATTCATCCCATGAAGTAAAACTGGTTATACTTCATATCTAACACCACGGTGTTATCGGTAAATTCAATTACCATTTCACGTTCAAATCTAATTAAAGATTTAACTATCGCCTGAAGTAAAACTGGTGATACTCCATTCTCGACCCTTTCAATCTAATTAAAGATTCATTAAAACTCCACTTAGTTTTAATCGTTAACTGGGTTAAAGAATCTGTGTCATTTAAAACACGGTTCACGATAAACCCAAAGTCACATTCATTAATTATCGGGTTAAAGAACGAGTGTTATTTCAAAACACTGTTCACGATAAACCCAAAAATCAATATCAATTCAATTCCAATTAAATTTTATTTAATTGGTACACTTCATTAAATCTAAACAAAAAGATTTAATCTTTTCTCAACTGGGTTCAAGAACAGTGTTAATGAAGACACCATTCGCGACAAACCCAAATCACATTTGATATTAAATACAAGGCTCTGAATAGAAAATATATCGGCTTATATTCAATATCAAATTCTACGATTAACAAATGTCGTATTGGAAATAACGATATAAATATATATATATCTTTCAAATTTCCATAACAACATCTGTATAATCACGAATTCCAACATCGAAATATTCCGAAGACAATTTCGATTCAAATCCACTCCAATGCAATCATTGGAAATTCTGGTTATTTTTAAAACCCTTTTGGAATTAAATTTATTTATTTAAAAATAAATAGAATTATATTTCTAGTTCAAAACTAGTTCATTTCGATAAAAACTATTTTTATCTTTTCAAATATGGAGTTTTTCATCCCAAATCTTCACAAATCATTTCTTATGATTTTACACAAATTATTACTATTTTTAATAATTTTATCAAGGCCCGTACAGTCGATTTCCATCAATGGCCATCGAACTGCACTTACAGCGACCTTTTTCAAATTTGATTTGGACATAATTCCAAATCCAACTGTTAGATTTCAAATTTCTAATATTCGTTAGAAAGCTCTTTTCGATACGAACCCAACGGTTCCGGTTTCAGGAGAATCCGACGGTTGGATCTCCCGCAATGTCCGTTTGAAATAAATGGTCGAAATTCACGAACTGCCGCGGCGCGGCGCGTTCTATTCAGGCCATTATATTATATGTATAATATATATAATATATATTTCGTCGATTTCTATTTAAAACGAATTATATAAATAGCTTTAAATTCGTTTCAAAAGCAATTTCAACTTCCATTTCAATTCAAATCAAAATTGAATTCTTCCTTTTAAATTCGTTTCTATTCAATTCAAATTTCAATTCAATTTGAATTCATTTCAATTCATTTCGAAATCGTTTTCAGTTCATTTCATTTCGAAATCGTTTTCAATTCATTTCATTTCGAAATCGTTTCCAATTCATTTCATTTCGAAATCGTTTTCAATTCATTTCATTTCGAAATCGTTTTAAATTCATTTCATTTCGAAATCGTTTTCAATTCATTTCGAAACCGTTTTTAATTCATTTCATTTCGAAATCGTTTTCAATTCATTTCATTTCGAAATCGTTTCCAATTCATTTCATTTCGAAATCGTTTTCAATTCATTTCATTTCGAAATCGTTTTCAGTTCATTTCATTTCGAAATCGTTTTCAGTTCATTTCATTTCGAAATCGTTTTAAAATCGATATAAATATCGTTCACGTCAAATTGGCGTCAATCTAATCAACACGGCTTCATAAATTTCTATTTTCAAATATTCTATTTCAAATATTTCTTTTTCAAAATAGTTGTTATTATCAAAATATTTTGTTCAACACATGACCAATCTCAATGGATGAGTACTGTCAACACATGAACCTTTATTTTATATTGATAAAGATGTAAATTTTATTACTAAAATATTTCGTTCAACACATGACCAATCTCAATGGATGAGTACTGTCAACACATGAACCTTTATTTTATATTTTTCTATATTTTCTAAATTGGAATGAGGCCCAATCAATTACCATATAAAGTTAATTATATGGATTTTCATACATTACACACATATAATAGCATTGAAAGATAATCAACCATCAACCAAAGTGCACTACACTGTATAAGCATCAAATATAGATATCTAACGCTTATAACAGCCTGTCAATCAATCGATCGACACATTTAGTCAATCAGGATGAGTGAACTTCAAATTTCATCCCAACACCCGTGTGGGGTTTTCAAACAATCAAACACAGATTTTATTTGTGCAGTTGGGCGATGTGTAAAATTTATCGTCCCAATCAATGTCATTCAAATAAGTGTACATAAACAAACCGTCCGGTTTGTAAATGAATATTTTATTTTATTCACTTCACGTTAAAAATTATATTTTTAACGATAAAACATTTTTATTTCAACATATGAATTTCTATTCAGTTCATTCTTTAAATAAAATGATATTTTTATTTTTCTAACTTATTTTAGAAAATTTCGGCGGCATAACGGCACGATACTAGAAACGGGACAAGGCCTAGCCTTATCCCCGGTCTAGTGAAGGCCCACGCCATTCACACATCAATCAAATTCATTCAATTCACCCAAACAACTCAATTTCAATCAAACAATCTAACTTATTTTCGCAATCAAACAAACAAGTCCATGGTCTGTGGACGATTGTGTCGGGTGCTACTAAGCACCGTCTGCATCCTAGTATATATATATAACTAGAAAAATAAATTGAAAGGTGAGAAATTCTCATCGAAAGCTATCCAAACATCTTGACTCTTCTTTGATATAAATCTTCTTCGTTCTCGCCTTTTTGTTACCTTTGTTGTCCGCTTTCACTACCTATGTAAAAATTGAATTTTTACTTCGCTATTCCATAAATAAAAATCATATTTTTATTTCGAAGTTCAATATATAAAAATCATATTTTTATTTCGAGGTTCAACATATAAAAAACATATTTTTATTTCGATGTTCAACATATAAAAATCATATTTTTTTACTACTATGTTGTATAGATAAAAATTATATTTTTATCACGCTATTTTCCATATAAAGATTTCGCCTTTTCTAAAATAAAGATTTCTCCTTTATAAAAACATGGACTTCGCTTTTTCAAATTTAAAGATTTCATCTTTATAAAAATCTCATTTTTATTTTTCTACACATATAAAGATGACATTTTTAATATCCCGATCATGTAAAAATTATATTTTTAACTCTCTACATAAACAAAAATCATATTTTGACATCACCTATATAGTAAAGACTATATTTTTAATACTTTAAAAATATAAAAATCATATTTTTAATACTTTAAAAATATAAAAATCAGATTATTATTACATAAAAAAATCCTATCTTTACAGTCTCTTCCTATATTAAAAAAAATCAAACTTTTTCTAATTATAAGCAAATAAAAAATAAAAAAAAATTAAAACTGAAAAGAAAATCAAAGCTTTCAAATAAAAACCATTTTTTCTCTGTGACTTGAATTTGCAGTTTTATTTTAGGAATGTAAATTACATAATAAATGATAAAGAAAATAAATAAAAAAAAACTAAAATTAACTTACAGCGGGGGGGGGGGGGGGGGGGGGACTGTGCTTGCGGCAGCAGCAAGGTCGGGGGGTCGAGGTCGCAGGCGAAGGGAGGGGAGGGAAGGAGGAGGATAAGGCGGCGTGGTGGAGGAAGAAGAAGAAGAAGCCGCGACAGCAGCAGGGGGGGTCGCGAGAAGAGGGGGGCCCACGCCTGAAGCGGCGCGGTGGGCGATGCGAGGTTGGGGGGGCATTTTGCCTGGCGGCGGCGGCTCCACGATGGGGGAGGAGCGATTTGTCTTTGTCTCCTTTTTTTTTCTGACCGATTTGGAAATGAGAGAAGGGGGGGGCCAGAGCGGTTAAAGGGGGGGAAGAAAAGAAAATTAATTTTTAATTAATTTAATTAATTTAATTGCAAAAAGTTGACTTTTTCATACGACCTTTAAACGAGGTCCACCGCCTATCGTCTATAGCGTTTTACCCCCATTCCGAACACAATGGGATATATATCGTAGGTTGATTCGATCGTTTGAATCAGTTTCCGTTAAATTTACATTTAAATCAATATATTGAATTTTAAACGTACATTTCAAATTACCGGGGTCACATGCTAACTCTAAAAATTCTCGAAAAATATTTTCTAGCTTCGTATTGACGCCACGGTCCTAACAAAACTAGTTTCGCCGAATTCTGAGACAGTTGGAAAATTGGCCATTTTCCAGTCGATTAAAATCAACTGAAACTGGTCAAACGCGTTTTCCTTTGCCACGCTCACATATTGATTCGAAAAATTATGAAATTTGGAATCTAGCAATAATTTAACACTGCGGATCCAACAAAACTAGTTTCGTCGAAATCCGAGGTCGTTTACAAAATGCCTATTTTTAAGGGCCTGAATTCCATAGCGACTATTCAGAATTTTCAACTGGACATATCTTTTGATTCCCGCTATGAAATTTTGATTTTTCGGATTCGTTGGAAAGATATTATCAATTAGATCCTAATGTTTTTGGTTTCACTAAAATCCGGATTGTTTTGCACCCGGTACATTCAATTGAAGTTTGAAATCGAATTATCGAACTACCGCGCCATTTTCAATTCTATTTATAATTATATATAAATATTTATATTCTAACGACGACGTATATAATATATACGTTCGATTTCTATTCAAAATAAATTTCTCGTCGATATTTTTTAAAATGATCTATTTTAAATATTCAAAATTCGCTAAAATGGCCAAACTAAAAATTTTAAACTGGCCCAGATTTTCTGGGTTGTTACAGTACTCAAAACACACAAAGAAAAATTAGGAGGCATACTATAAAATTAGGAGACATATTATATATTTTTCGCAGTACTCACATATTCAATCACATATGTACACATAACATAACACGCACACACACTCAATGCCCATACAAGCATGAACACAACAGAGCACACATATATTACACCCCCCCCCCCCCGCCCCCCCCCCCCCACACACACGTCAGCACTGTTTTTCATATATTTTTTCGAGGGATATCACCCTTTTGCGCATTGACCAGCAAGAAAACCAACTCATTTGGCTAGTTCTGCATTCACCCTTACTCATGCTTATGCTAACCACTCATGCAATTATTTTTTTGAATGTCAATGTTTAAAAAAATTAATTCAAATATAAAGTAATCATATGGATAGAATAACCACCGTAGACTTGTGCTTTTAGAGGATGTTTAGTTTAAATTTTGACCCATTATTTCTTTGGACATTAGTGGTAGAACCACTGTTTGAATTTTAAGTGTCCACCTAAATCTTTGTGTTTCACGAATTTACTTGTTGTACTTTCATTTTTTAACTATCTTTAGTTCCTTAAAATTCTTTCATTTTTTGGGTCCTAAGTCACTTATTTCTACTTTTGCCAGTTGTAGTAAGCTGGGCATACCCACAGAATGGATGGGTGAAGCACTAACATAATTTGGTTGTGCTTATACACAGATAGTGAGTCAACTTTTATGTTTTATTTTATTTCCTTAAACTATGGTTTTATGCCTGATGTTAGAAAGGAAACTAAAAGACACAAGATATTTATTTTTCAATCAAAAACAACTATCGATTAACTATTAATAAGTTGTAGCATGTGAAAGTATACGGTATTATATTACTTACTCCTAACCCTTTAATGAGTTTAGCTTACTATGATTTATAACTTGGAAATACTCTTTAAATACGAACATTAAACCATAACATAGAAATACCTACTTATTTACATGGTTCCTATAAGAAAAAGGTCATGCACAAAAAGTCAAACAACAGAGCATAATATTAGGGAACGTAATCTTTAAGAAAATGCTGGAAAAAAAGCAGAGATACCTAGTCAGTGATAACGTACAAAGCATAGAATGCCTATGGTTTGTTTTTTAGGCTCTGTTTGTCCAAGTCCAATTACATACCTCCTGGCCTGGAATATAGTGTATTAGAAAACTGAAGAATTATAAACATTTTACGTGCAACACTAAACACATGAACTTCACTATATTAGGTTGTTGCAATAGAATAGAAAAAAATTACATATCTCAAACATAACAAAACTTAAGCCTGATTCCTAGTTGAAATCAGACCTTACTGTTTAAAAAATTACTAAAAAACTCGTTAAAAAAATTACTGAATAACTCAAAACACAGAAAGAGAAATTCAGTGTTAATTAATAATGAAAACTCCAAACACAAAAAGATATTTCAATTATTTGACCAACTTAGATCTAGTCTGCTGAAGCCTTTTTTTTATATCAGAAGACAAACTTGAAATAAATTGTTCCAGCAAAGATAAGAAATCTATGTACCCAGTTTTAGTGCAAAAGTTTACACAAAATACCCAAATAGTCTATTCATGAAGAAGAATATTGGAACGTACACAATTTTAGGATTAAGTTTTTTAATGAGATCGAGAGTAGCTTTGCTTAAGTTTTTGGTTGCATAGAAATAGGAGTCATCTGGGAGTGGAGTCATTTGCTTCTCCCGAACTTGATTTGAACTTTTTCTAACAGATCAAGCTACGCCTTTTTCCTTATACATGTCCTAGTGCTGGTAGAGCAAGAACCAGAGGTTGTGCTAAGCTTTGTTTTGTACTAGAAGATCCTTTGGCAACTGCATGAGGTTGTGCTTACCACTGTCTAGAACAAGAGGGTTCTGCTGTAACTCCATCAGGTTGGGCATAAGCGAGAGCACATAATAAACTTAAGTTAGACTCAAGTTTTTCTTCGAAGGGTGCACATATATGCTCCTTCCCCGAATTACGCAAGTCATTAATTCTCTTGATTAGCCTTTCATTTTCATTAAGTTCCAACAAAGCCAAAACCGATGCTAAGATAGTTTGCAGAAGCATAACAACATGCAGAATACCTTTTGAATAGGAATTTCATTACGCCTAAACCATGCAACCGATATCCGAGGATCAAGATAGTAACTTTGAAGTTCCCAGTGCTGCAGTCTTCAACTTCTATTTGCTACTTTTATCCAGTTCCAATTTTTTTAATCCTTGCATCAAAGTTAACAAGCTTACTTTGCAACCCATAATTTAAATTGCAAATTTTTTCTGTATGGCAATAATACCAACAAGACAACCATGAAATAACAAAGTATTCAAATAGAAACCTAGTTCGTTATGCTTCAAGAGTCAAAATATTTTTTGTTTTCCTTTCTTTATCTTGAAGTAGGGGTTTCTCCATTTTTTTAGCTTTATCCAAATCCCCTTTTGTACCTCCTCCCTTTTAGCCTTATTTAGACCAAAATGAATTTCAGATAATACACACGCTAGAAAAATTATTCGAATAAGACAGCATACTTGTTAATATCAAATTAATCAACAACAACAAAGTTTTCATACCTACAATGCATCTATTTTCTCATCAAGCCTAGACATACTAGTATCATAACCCATTGAAACAACATGCTGATGATTACATATACTAGTATCTGAAAGATCAGGTAAAACAATGATAAGCCATACTTTTGCTCTTGATTTTGACATCGAAGCAGATGATTATAAGATTGTTACCGTATGTATGGATGAGAATAGAAAAACGATCAATGAAAGTCTAGGTCAGGTGTATAGATTGAGAAATGATTGGCTGCTCGAGTTGAACATTGAATCCCAGGATCATCATCGCGGTCGTATTCATAATTTTTGTCTTTAATGTCTTCATCATAATCATAAAAAAGAAATCTCTGCCTTGGGCTTATTGAAAGCATGATGAAAGAGCTAACAAATATCTTGTCTTCAGAAAAACGAACAGCATAAAAAAACAAAAAACAAGAATTAGAAAAATAACTTACCAATACTAAATTGAAATTAAAAAATTGGCCCTTGTTCCATATTATATATATATATATATATTACAAGAAATTGAAATATCTAGCAATCTTTGAAAAACTTGCGTATTTGAGATGTTTACAAAAATTAGAAGAAAAGAACTGATCTATTATGCAAGGGTTGAAAGTTGAAACTGAATCTAGGAGAACCCGATAGAGAGGAAAATCAAGTTATGCACGTTCGCTTCAACTCATGGCACTTATAATCGCCGATTACTTTTCTAAAGAATGTGTGCAACGCAGGGATTGAACTCGAGAAATTCTCCATCCTTATTACAATAAAAAATTAGCATTAAGTCGCTTTCAATTTCCTTTATAAATTACAAGATGACACACACGAACATATTTTGATAATTTTATCAATCATAATATGTGCTCTAATGACATTTGTCAATACTTTAAAACCACCGTAATACATGTTGTAGCGGCCACGTTTAAATTTGAAAACAAGAAAAGTAAAATAGAAAGAATATAAATAAATGAATGTAAAAAATAATTTCTAGATAATGACGTAAAATAGATAAGTTCGGAAAAGAGGAATTGCTATGGTGTCCTTGTATCCCAGCTTGGTCACCATTTTCTCCCCTACATTTCCCTATAAAACAAAACAAACCACATAGAATACACATATAAATGGCCATGAAACGAACAAAAGATCAACAAATCTTCACATCCACAATTATACCACCCATTTTACATTCGGCATTCTTTTTCCATTACTGGATTTGTAAGTCACTTCAATTGGTTACTGCATATTATATTACACCTACTTCCATAGAAATTCGTATTATTTCTATAAGAGTTGCTTAAGCAGCATGCTTGCAATATGATATGTCCATTTATAGGTTTGAAAAACATTTAACCGACATTTAAAGGGGCAACAAGACTTTCTAGTAATGTGATACAAGACACAACTATAAAACTAGTATAACCGTGCATTAATATTGAGTGAAGATTCATTATATGGTAAACTTAAACAGTAATATAAAATTTATTTATAGTAAGCATGCATATTCACCATAACATAGTCTAGAAGAAGACTAACCAGTTTCTCATAACCTTTCCGTTTTAATACAAATAAACATTGAGTACACCATTATTAAGAATGCAAATACTGCGTTAAATCAAATAACTAAGGCGTAAATCATATTATCATGAACATATTTTTAAAATTACAAAAATTAAAAGATAAATTATATATGAAATATGTAAGACTATATATAATTATAAACACAATTGATAGGTATAAAATTTTGCAGAAATAGTTATATGTAACTTGCAAACATTACATGGAATGTAAGAATTGTTATGGGCACGTAATGGAAGCATTAATTTGTTATGTTACAAACCATTAATTCCATTATCACCAATAATGCTCCTAAGATGATCTGCATTCCGAATTGCATGATTCAAATACATGATGTTGTAGGCTATTGCTAACCGCGCCGCCTATTTATGCACACTAGTTTATACGTACAGTTGTATAAACAAATTAATTAATGTGATGTATGCATTAGTCAAGGAGTTCTTAAGCTCAATATTAAGGCACAATAATATTAGCATTTATTATATTGACATTTTACCAAAGATAGTTAATGTTATCAATCTAAAATTGAGCCCTGGCTTTAATACTATTTGTATCGTCATGGAAAGCCCATCATTATATTTCATATAATGCAAAAGATATTACCAAAAATTGTTTTTTCTTCTGAAAAGTATTGATTGAAATTTGAAACTATAAAAATTAAACCATGATTGTTGTGACTGCATATTTGGATCAAACGGAGTAGACATAGGTTTACAATCGAATAGATTGAACATTTTCAGAATTTTGTCAATGTAATGAGACTGGCTAATTGATAACCCATCTTTAGTTTTCATGATTCTTATTCCAAGAAACATTTTAGCTACTCCCATATCTTTCATGTCAAAACATGAAGACAAATATCGTTTAGTTTCTTCAATACTTGAATTATCCGTTCCAAATATAAGCATATCATCCACATAAAGGCATATAATTACACATTTACCTGAATGAAACTTGCTATAAACACATTTGTCAGATTAGAAAATCTTAAAGCCAGTAGAAATAATAGTTTTATCAAACTTTTCATGCCATTGCTTTGGTGCTTGTTTAAGACTATAAAGTGATTTGACAAGTTTACATGCTTTATGTTCTTGTCCAGACATTACAAAACCTTCTGGTTGAGAAATATATATCTCTTTGTCAAGTTCATCATTTAAAAATTCTGTCTTAACGTCCATTTGATGAATTTCAAAAGTATAGGTAGAAGCAAATGCAATTAATGTTTCAATAGTTGAAATTCTGGCTACTGGGGCGTATGTATCAAAATAATCTATTCCTTCTATCTGTGTGAATCATTTGGCAACTAATCTAGCTATAAATTTTTTAGTTGTTCCATCTGCCTTTAATTTTTTCTTAAATATCGATTTACATCCTACTGGTTTAGAACCACAAGGTAAATCTACTGATTTCCATGTTTTATTTCCCATAATAGAATCCATTTCATCATTTATGGCTTCTTGCCAAAATGATGAATCTTGAGATTTCATTGCCTCAGCATATGTTAAAGGTCAGATTCTATATTTGTATATATCATTAATTGATGCTCTATATTATCTCTAGATTGTTTGAACAAATATACGACAAAATCTGGTCCAAAAAATTTCTCTATTCTTCTTCGTTTACTTCTCCTAAGAGAATCACCATTTCGATATTTCCATCAGTGTGTTCTGCAGGTTCAATAGTTGGTTTATTAACCTCCACCACTTCAACAATAGGTGCATTTACCTCCACCGTTTTTGGAATCGATTTATTCTGAATAGATGTAAATCTATTCTCATAAAACACTGCATCCCTTGATTCTATTACTGTATTTACATCAATAGAGCTATTAGGTTCATTTACTAGAAACCTATATCCTTTGCTATGTTGAGCATATCCTAAGAATATGCACTCGATAGTTTTTTGTCCTAATTTCCTTATTTTTGGTTCAGGTAATCGAACAATCGCTCTACAACCTCAGACTCGATAATAATCAAGATTTGGTTTCAGTTTCTTCCAAAGTTCATAAGGAGTAACTTTACTTTTCTTATGAGGTATTCTATTTAGAATATAACATGCAGTAAGTAAGGCTTCTCCCCAGAAACTAGTATTAACACCAGAATTACTCAACATTGCATTTTCCATTTTGGTAAGAGTTCTGTTTTTCCTTTCAGCCACTCCATTTTGTTGTGGAGTGTAAGCAATAAATGTCTCATGTATAATTCCTACTGATTCACAATATTCAGGAAATTGATACTCACCACCCCTATCAGACCTAAGTGTTTATATTTTGACATCACATTGGTTTTCTCTACTTCAGTTCTATAAGTAATGAATGAATTTAACACTTCACTTTTAGCATGCATAAGATAGACATAACAATATTTAGAGTAATCATCTATAAATGTGATAAAATATCTTTTTCCTCCTTTAGTAGGAGCACTGTGCATATCACATACATCACTATGAATAAGTTGTAACAATTTTGTTGTACTTTTTGTTTTATAAGGAAACGGTTTTCTAGTGATCTTAGTTAATGAACATATCCTACACTTATCTAACATATCATTTTGGTGTTTGGGAATTAGATTCAAAGAATTCATATCAAGCATGCGTTTATGATTAACATGTCCTAATCTATTGTGCCATAATGAAAATGAATCAACGATATAAGAAGAATTCATAATTTCATCAGTATCAACATTCAGTTTAAACATTCCATCACACATGTACCCTTTTTCCACAAGTACACCGCCTTTGGTCAACACATATTTGTCTGACTCAAAGGCTTGTTTAAATCCAAACTTATTAAGAAGACTTCCCAATACATGGTTCTTCCTAATTTCAGGTGCATAATATACATCGTTTAGTGTCAGAACTTTTCTGGATGTGAATTCCAAATCTACAGTCCCCTTCCCTTTGACCACTGCCTTTGCTGAATTTCCCATATAAAGGTAATCTTCATCTTCAGTTGGTTCTAGTTTCTTGAATTGATTCTTGTCAATGCAAACATGCTTAGTAGCGCCAGAATCGATCCACCAAGAATTGTCTTGTTCAATCATATTCACTTCTGATATGACTGCGGAAAACTTTTCTTTTTCAGATTGTTGCTTCTTTTTCCAAAAGCGACAATCCCTTTTGAAATGTCTCGGTTTACCACAAAAGTAGCAACCACCATTTTTGCCTTTCTTGTTCTGATTTTGGGAATTGTTGTTGTTATGCCCTTTCCCTTTTTATTAGAAGAATTATTTGAAGCATTATTTGCTTGCTTTTCTTCCACCATATAAACCTTTAATGTATCAATAACTTTTCATCTTGGGCATCTTTTTGCCTCAGTTATTGTTCAACTTGCAAATATTGTGCAAGTCCGTCTAGACTCATATCCTCCTTCTTGTGTTTCAGTAATTTCCTCTGATCTTTCCAAGAAGGGGGTAATTTGTCTATTATCGAGAAAACCTTAATTTCCTCATCCATATTTAACTTATGTTGACTGAATTGAATAAGTATGTGTATGATATCATTGAATTGCTCTACTACTGAACGATCATCGGTCATTTTGTAATTAAAAAATTTGATAGCTAGAAATTTCTTACTTGTTGCGTCTTCCATCAAATACGTCGCCTCCAATGCATCCCAAACGTCCTTCGTAGTTGGCTTGTTATAGTACATATCAAAAAGTGTGTCCGTCATCGCATTACAGATATGGCCTTTGCAAATGTAATCATCATGTTCCCATTTGATCCGATCTCTAGTCTGTGCCACAGTTCCATCTTCTATCTCTGCTGGTTTTAGCGTAAAACATAAACAACTTTCATACCAGCCAATAGGAAATGCATCTTCCTCTGCCAGCGTAGGAAATTGACTCCATCAAAGCGCTGCAGTTTTGCGAAACCAGCGGTGAACTCTTTGAGACTGTGAGGAGCCATTGCAGAAATACTATTTTAGACTGTTGGTTGTCGAATTCGTCACTGGATTTTCTGATCTCTGAATACACAAATCTCCGAGGCACGATGTGGTGATCGCTATCCTAAAACAGTATTTCCCCACTTAATTCTATGCATGAGTAACGACAAATCTATTTGAAGATACAACAGAGCAGATATCGAATATTTTTTAATCGGCGTGTTTGCATAGGCACGGCGATTCACTATCTTGGAATTGATCGCTGCAGTGACAAGATGAAAGAGTTATAGCCTACAAAACTACAACTCGTATAATTCATTCAAGAATGTGGCAGAGTCTCGAGGTATTTTTAATGGAAGAAAAGAAGAAGAGGAAGGATAAGAAGAGGAATTCGAGTTATAGAAAACTGAATTCGGGGAAGCCTATTTATAATAAATGAAGAGATGCAACCGTTTTCCAACGGTTATGGATGTTTGAATTCGAATGGTTGCACCCATTGATTTGCAACAGTCCAGAAGCGTTGAAATTCCTAATGAACAGACGCGGCCATTCGTTTGAAATGGTTCAGAGTGTTGCGAATTTTGAATGGTGAATGGATGCGTCCATTCGCCTGTAACGACTACGGAGCATTATGAATTCGAAACCTGCGTGTGCAAAAACTCAACGGATCTGCGCAAGCCCAATGGCACTTCGAGGCCCATCTGATCATAAGACCCCAAGAGCCCCAAGGCCTATCTTTTGACATTTTAAATATTAATGTCCATGGATATGCTCTTGCCTCATGCCATTGTCTTTTCTCTTTCCGTCTCCCCTTTTCTTTTGATATAATATGTAAAGTGTTTACATATATAGTGTCAAACACACTTACCTTTCATGATATGGGACAAATCAAATTTCCCCCTTTGTGCTTTCCTTCTTCCTTTCTCTTTTATTTTAAATTTCCTCCAACAATCCTCCACCAAATTTAAATAAATTCCTCTTGTCATTTATATGCAGGAAAATTTGTGAATATGTATAGATGTCTTATAGACTTGAATCTATACGTAGTGAAAACCGATCAAAGTATATCAGGATGGAGTGGTTAACTAAGCATTGAACCATCGATCCTATATGATCTTACCGCATGTGATTACCATACACTTATTTTCATTTTATCCAGATAGTATATATGCTCGACCCGTGGATTGGCCTTGGGTTAGTATCTTCTTTCATGAAATGCCCTTAGAGATCAAGCCAAAATATCGCAGAAGGCGGCACCACCTTCGTTGCATTCATATAGGTAAGTTTATCAAAAGTGCCTTATAACTCATGCCTAACCCGTATATCTGTTATAAACCTATTAATTTCTAAGCAGAACATCCTCTCTTCGTCATTATAAGTACCAAGCGCTTTTCCTTGGAATGTATTATAGTTCTTCCAACCGCAAACATATGAAGTACTTTTCCTCTTTGAACTCAAGATAACAAATTTCTTTATTATGCTGAGTTGAGTTTCTTTCAATGGAATATGCTTTAAACCCATTCCCTGTGATGTTTTCATCACTAAGTTCCTTGCAAGTCCTTTAGTAAATGGATCTGCCAAATTCTGGCTAGACCTCACAAAATCTATGATAATTACCCCTTCAGTGAGCATTTTCCTAACCAAACTGTGCCTTAGACCAATACGTCTATATTTACCATTATAAACTTGGTTACATGCCTGTGATAATGTAGATTGACTATTACAATGCACAGATATTGGTGGCATGGGTTTTTTCCACACAGGAATCTCTAATAATAGACTCCTTAACCATTCTGCTTCTTTGCCACCAGAAGCCAATGCTATAAACTCAGCAGACATGGTTGAATCAACAATACATGTTTGTTTCTTTAAGGCCCAGGATATTGCTCCCCCACCAAGAGTGAATATCCATCCACTAGTTGATTTATTATCTTCACTTCCAGTGTTCCAACTAGCATCTGTGTATCCTTCTATTACACTCGGATAACCATTGTAATGTCTACCATAATTTATGTACCTTTTAGATACTTTAAAATTCTATGCATTGCATTCCAATGGGTATGATTATGGTTACAAGTATATCTACTCATTTCGCCAAGAGCATAGGCAATATCTGGTCATGTGCATGTCAATGCATACATCAAACTTCCAATAACTCTAGCATATTTTAATTGTTTTGTAGCTTTTCCAGTATTAGTGTATAACTGCATATTTGGATCAAACAGAGTAGACATAGGTTTACAATCGAATAGATTGAACCTTTTCAGAATTTTCTCAATGTAATGAGACTGGGTAATTAATAACCCATCTTTAGTTTTCATGACTCTTATTCCAAGAATCATTTCAGCTACTCCCATATCTTTTAGGTCAAAACATGAAGATATATACCGTTTAGTTTCTTCAATACTTGGAGTATCTGTTCCAAATATAAACATAACATCCACATAAAGGCATATAATTACACCTTTACCTGAATGAAACTTGCTATAAACACATTTGTCAAATAAGAAAAAATCTTAAAGCCATTAAAAATAATAGTTTTATCAAACTTTTCATGCCATTGCTTTGGTGCTTGTTTATGACCATAAAATGATTTGACAAGTTTACATATTTATGTTCTTGTCCAGACATTACAAAACCTTCTAGTTGAGACATATATATCTCTTTTTTGAGTTCACCATTTAAAAATGTTGTCTTGACGTCCATTTGATGAATTTCAAAATTATTGGTAGAAGCAAATGTAAATAAAGTTTTAATAGTTGAAATTCTAGCTACTGGGGCGTATGTATCAAAATAATTTATTCCTTCTTGCTGTGTGAATTCTTTGGCAACT
Source organism: Allium sativum (assembly GCA_030737875.1). Lineage (NCBI taxonomy): Eukaryota > Viridiplantae > Streptophyta > Magnoliopsida > Asparagales > Amaryllidaceae > Allium > Allium sativum. The sequence goes on from JASFAX010000962.1 coordinate 27,257, forward strand.
AATCTAGCTATAAATTTTTCGATTGTTCCATCTGCCTTTAATTTTTTCTTAAATATCCATTTACATCCTATTGGTTTAGAACTAGGAGGTAGATCTACTGGTTTCCATGTTTTATTTTCCATAATAGAATCCATTTCATCATTTATGGCTTCTTGCCAAAATGATAACCTTGAGATTTCATTGCTTAACATATGTTAAAGGGTATGATTCTATATTTGTACATATCATTAACTGATGCTCTACATTATTTCTAGATCCTTCAACCAAATAGACGACGAAATATGGTCAAAAAAAATTCTCTATCCTTCTTCATTTACTTCTCCTAAGAGAATCACCATTTCCGTCAATATTTCCATCAGTGTTTTCTACAAGTTCAATAGTTGTTTCGTCAACCTCCACCATTTCATTAATAGGTGCATTTACGTCCACCGTTTCATGAATCAGTTTATTCTGAATAGATGTAAATCTATTCTCATAAAACGCTAAGTCCCTTAATTCTATTACTGTATTTACATCAATAGAGCTATTAGTTTCTATTACTAGAAACCTATATCCTTTGCTATGTTGAGCATATCCTAAGAATATGCACTCGATAGCCTTTTGTCCTAATTTCCTGATTTTTGGTTCAGGTAATTGAACAATCGCTCTACGACCCTAGACTCGATAATAATCAAGATTTGGTTTCTGTTTCTTCCAAAGTTCATAAGGAGTAACTTTACTTTTCTTATAAGGTATTCTATTCAGAATTTAACATGCGGTAAGTAAGGCTTCTCCCCAGAAACTAGTATTAAGACTAGAATTACACAACATTGAATTTACCATTTTGGTAAGAGTTCTTTTTTTCCTTTTATCCACTCCATTTTGTTGTGGAGTGTAAGCAATAAATGTCTCATGTATAATTCCTACTGATTCACAATATTCAGGAAATTGTTACTCACCACCCCTATCAGACCTAAGTGTTTATATTTTGACATCACATTGGTTTTTTCTACTTCAGTTCTATAAGTAATGAATGAATTTAAAACTTCACTTTTATCATGCATAATATAGACATAACAATATTTAGAGTAATCATCTATAAATGTGACAAAATATCTTTTCCCTCCTCTAATAGGAGTACTATGTATATCACATACATCACTATGAATAAGTTGTAACAATTTTGTTGTACGTTCTGCTTTATAAGGAAATGGGTTTCTAGTGATCTTAGTTAATGAACACATCCTATAATTATCTAACATATCATTTTGGTGTTTGGGAATTAGATTCAAAGATATCATGTCAAGCATGCATTTATGATTAACATGTCCTAATCTATTGTGCCATAATGAAAATGAATCAATAATATAAGCAGAATTCATACTTTTATTAATATCAACATTCATTTTAAACATACCATCACACATGTACTCTTTTCCCACAAATACATCGCCTTTGGTCAACTCATATTTTTTTGACTCAAAGACTAGTTTAAATCCAAACTTATTATTAAGAAGACTTCCCGATACAGGATTCTTCCTAATTTCAGTTACATAATATACATCATTTAATGTCAGAACTTTTTTGGACGTGAATTCCAAATCTACAGTCCCCTTCCCTTCGACCACTGCCTTTGTTGAATTTCCCATATAATGGTAATCTTTATCCTCGGTAGGTTCTAGTTTCCTTAATTTGTTCTTGTCAATGCCGACGTGCTTAGTAGCACCAGAATCGATCCACCAAGAATTGTCTTGTTCAATCATATTCACTTCTGATACGAATGCGGCAAACTTTTCTTTTTCAAATTGCTGCTTCTTTTTCCAAAAGCGAAAATCCCTTTTGAAATGTTCCGGTTTACCACAAATGTAGCAACCACAATTTTTCCTTTCTTGTTCTAATTCTGGGAATTGTTGTTGTTCTGCCCTTTCCTCTTTTTATTAGAAGAATTATTCGAAGAATTATTTGCTTGCTTTTCTTCCCCCATGGACCTTTGATGTATCAACAACTTTTTCATCTTGGTCATCTTTTTGCCCCAGTTGTTTTTCAACTTGCAAAAATTGTGCAAGGATGTTTAGACTCATATCCTCATTCTTGTGTTTCAATAATTTCCTATAATCTTTCCAAGAAGAGGGTAATTTGTCTATTATCGGGGAAATCTTAATTTCCTCATCCATATTTAACTTTTGTTGACTGAATTGATTAAGTATGTGTATGATATCATTAAATTGCTCTACTACTGAATGATCATCGGTCATTTTGTAATTAAAAAATTTGGTGGCTAGAAATTTCTTACTTGTTGTGTCTTCCATCAGATACTTCGCCTCCAATGCATCCGAAACATCCTTAGCAGTTGGCTTGTTGTAGTACATATCAAAAAGTGTGTCTGTCATCGCATTACAGATATGGACTTTGCAAATGTAATCATCCTGTTCCCATTTGATCCGATCTCTTGTCTGTGCAACAGTTTCATCCTTTGTCTCTACTGGTTTTGGCGTCGTCAAAACGTAAACAACTTTCATTCCCGCAAATAGGAAATGCATGTTCTTCTGCCAGCATAGGAAATTGACACAATCAAAGCACTCCAGTTTTGCGAAATTAGCGGCGAACTCTTTGAGGCTGTGCGGAGCCATTGAAGAAATACTGTTTTAGATTGTTGGTTATCGAATTCATCGCTGGATTTTCTGATCCTTAATACACAAATCTCCGAGGCACAATGTGGTGATCGCTATCATAAAACTATATTTTCCCTCTTAATTTTGTGCACGAATTATGGCAAATCTATTCGAAGATACAACGGAGCAGATATCGAATATCTTTTAATCGGCATGTTTGCACAGACACGACGATTCACTATCTTGGAATTGATCGCTGCAGTGACAAGATGAAAGAGCCTGCAGAACGACAACTCGTATAATTCACTCAAGAATGTGGCAGAGTCTCGAGGTATTTTTAATGGAAGAAAAGAAGAAAAGGAAGGAGAAGAAAAGGAATTCGAGTTATAGAAAATTGAATTCGGGGAAGTCTATTTATAATAAATGAAGAGATGCAACCGTTTTCCAACGGTTATGGCTGTTTGAATTCAAACAGTCGCACCCATTGATTTGCAATAGTCCAGAAGCGTTGTAATTTCAAATGAACAGACGCGGCCATTCGTTTGCAATGGTTCAAAAGTGTTGCGAATTTTGAATGGTGAATGGATCCATCCATTTTCTGCAATGGCTCTGGAGCGTTACGAATTCGAAACCCGCGCATGCAAAACTCAACGGATCTGCGCAAGCCCAATAGCACTTCCTGGCCCATCTGATAACAAGACCCAAAGATCCCCAAGGCCCAAGGGCCATCTTTTGGCATTTTAGATATTAATGTCCATGGATATGCTCTTGCCTCATGCCATTGTCTCTTCTCTTTCCATATCCCCTTTTCTTTTGATATAATATGTAATGTATTTACATATATAGTGTCAAACACAATTACATTTCTTGATATGGGACAAATCAAATTTCCCCCCTTTGTGCTTTCCTGCTTCCTTTCTCTTTTATTTTAAATTTCCTCTAACAATCCTCCACCAAATTTAAATAAATTCCTCTTGTCATTTATATGCAGTAAAATTTGTACATAAGTATAGATGTCTTATAGACTTGAATCTATACGTAGTGAAAACCCGTCGAAGTATATCAGGATGGAGTGGTTGACTAAGCATTGAACCATCGATCCTATATGATCTTACCGGATGTGATTATCACACACATATTTTCATTTTATCCAGATAGTATATATGCTCAACCCGTGGATTGGCCTTGGGTCAGTATCTTCTTTCATAAAATGCCCTCAGAGATCAAGCCAAAATCTCGTAGAAGGCGGCACCACCTTCATTGCATTCATATAGGTAAGTTTATCAGAAGTGCCTTATAACACACACCTCAATAGTATATCTGTTATAAAACTAATTAGTTCTAAGTAGAACATCCTCTCTTCGTCATTGTAAGTAATAAGCACTTTTCCTTGGAATGTATTATAGTGCTTCCAACCACAAACATATGAAGTACTTTTACTCTTTGAACTCAAGATAACAAATTTCTTTATTATGTTGAGTTGAGTTTCTTTCATTGGAGATTGTATTGTATAGGCTTTAAACCCATTCCCTGTGATGTTTTTATCAGTAAGTTCCTTGCAAGTTCTTTAGTAAATGGATCTGCCAAATTCTGGCTAGATCTCACAAAATCTATGGTTATTACCCCTTCAGTGAGCATTTGCCTAACCAAACTGTGCCTTAGACCAATATGTCTAGATTTACCATTATAAACTTGGTTGTATGCCTGTGACAATGTAGACTGACTATTACAATGCACAGATATTGGTGGCATAGGTTTTGGCCATATAGGAATTTCTAATAATAGATTCCTTAACCATTCCGCTTCTTTGCTACCAGAAGCCAGTACTATAAACTCAGCAGCCATGGCTGAATCTGCAATACATGTTTGTTTCTTTGAGGCCCAAGATATTGCTCCCCTACCAAGAGTGAATATCCATCCGCTAGTTGATTTATTATCTTCACTTCCCATTTTCCAACTAGCATTTGTGTATCCTTATATTACACTTGGATAACCGTTGTAATGTATACCATAATTTATGGTACCTTTTAGATACTTTAAAATTCTATGTATTGCATTCCAACGGATATGAATAGGGTTACTAGTATATATACTCATTTAGCCAACAACAAAGGCAATATCTGGTCGTGTGCATTTCATTGCGACTGTAGGTCTTCTTTATTACCTATATTTCCTTCTCCATTCATTGTGATATTTGTAATAATTTTCTATTGAAATCATCTTCAACTGCAGAAATAGGGAATAATATTAATAGTTGTAATATTAAAAGACATGCATTGATTCAGTTCTCGACGTTGACAAACAATCATATATGTGATGATTTTAGTTGGAATCTGACCTTTGTTATTTTGGTACATAGATGATTTAATAAAATAATTTATTTAGGATAAAATTTTTATTTTCTAGAATAGCTTATTTACGATAAAATTATTATATATATTAAAATGAATTATTATTTTTTATTTCTTTCTCTAAAGTTATGCAATTTTTGTCATCTTCTGCACACTTAAGCATTCTTTGGAGGAAAAAATTAAATAGGAAAATCATGATATAATAAAACTACAAGAGCAAAAAAAATTCTAAATATATTGTCGTCTACCTATTAAATATCCATTGTATTTAGATCTAACATTTTTTAACTCATTGCCACTCATATTGTATCAATCTACTCCAAGTAGTACGGCCCATACATAGCAATGAATATAAAAGATACTCTAGAACATAAATATTTGATATGGAAGCACAAAATTAATTAGACAAATGCAGTAACGCAATTATGTGAATTCCACACTTTTCCTTGTGTAGTAGTGGAGACACACTAATTTATAGTACTCGGTGAAGCTCATTTCGATATAGGATAATTCACACAATGCAAATGTTTATCCCTAAATATGAGAGAGGGTAGTTATAATCGTAGAAGTCATGATCTGGTAACCATAAGTTGTTAAAATAATTTTCATATACGATAGACAAGTTTTGAAGTGCATGTATGCACTTTTTGTTTCTTTGTTCCATAAGGAATTGTTTATCGATTTTTTAGCACCTGAACAACGATGCTGCTAAAATATTTATTTATTTTACTAAACCAAACTCCAGTCGAATGACTAAATATTGTTTTTTTATATATGGTTTACTCTTATTTCTCGCCAGGTGCAACTCGAAAGAGTTAGTCTAATCTGACATTACAAACAATGACGTCTCAAGTAGGTGTAACAATGTAAAGAATAGAGATATTGTTACATGAAGACTCTTTATGATTGCACGCGACAACATATTTATATCAAAATAAAAATGATTATAATTGATGTTCAAAATTCATCTTCGGCAGTGGAAAGAGGAAGTTGTGCAGTTATGGTGCATCTGTTAAGAGGTCTCTCTCTCATCTACTTAGCTTTGATTAGTTCTCATCTTTTGCACATGTTAAATCAATGTATAATTATAGTTACATATCCAAAAGTTCCACATTTAAGTATTGAGTGAAGATGAGGACTAAAAGACGATTCAAAAATATAAAGCCAATTTGTTGTTTTCAGCCTTTAATTAATGTTGTTGCAATCTACTAAAGAAATTATATTAGAGGGATTCAAAAGATGTGAAGCGACTATCGTAGCTGATGTACTCATCATTAATGTACTATAAATTTATGAGAAATTTCATCATCGATGCATGAAATTTTAGACCCTTCTTGAAAAATATATACTACCAAATTGTTTTAGCTTATTCATTTCTTAAGCCATCATTTTTACCTTGATTGAGATCAGTGTTATCAAGCAAATATGGTGATATTCCAGCTTCTATCTCACTAAGAGGTTTGATACCTTTACATGAAGAGAAAGTTGAATTTATGCAACTTTGGATGTTTGATAATTTATTTAAACCAACAATATTTTTGCAATATGAATTCCCACCCCTACATATTTTCCCATTTAAACCTTAGTTTTTTGAGTTGAAACATGATGGAGTATAGGAATTGGACTTTTTCATGAATAGATACCATAGTATGCTGAACTTTTTTAAGCCAAATAGGCTTAAAGGAAATAACAATGTGGAATTATTTCGTTTTGAGGGTATTTTTTCAAATCTATACTAGCGTACCTGCTGTTTTAGTCAAATTGTGTAATTATTTAGTTCTAATTAATGTTCAGTGAAACTTCACTTGAAATTCTTTTCTCCAATCGTTGTCTTTCAAATCAAACAGTTCTTGAAAATTTGAAAATAACGTATATTAAAAAACCGCTACTACTCAACGGATAATTAATAAAACTTACAACAACTATTTGATGACATCAAATATTATTTACCAGCAAAACATGTTTTGTTGCCTGCAATTACACAAATTATTGTTTATTTATTTGAAATCGTTTAGACAATCACAATCAATTGGGTAGCAAGTTCAATTAGTAAATAACGGTGGTGGCATAAGCTATGTATTAATGACCCTACTTTCTTTACCTGAAGTAAATATTATCTCTGAAACTATTCATTTTGTGCAATTTATAATTTTTTTAATCATATTATTTGGGTGGTAACAACATATCTAATCAAATCAAAAACAAAATTATTCTGTATAGAAGGTCCTTTGTAATTTGGAAATGGAGCTAAAGCATCAATTTACGTGGCAATATCAATACTAAAGAACGATTTTAAACCTAAAATCGTCAAAGGTTGACATTTTCAAATGTAAAAAAGTTAACAAACCATATAAAATTGTTAGCCATAAAAATTATAGTTTCACTAATTATTTTGCACACTTTAATCCGAATACAACTTCCAATTCTTTTTAACCTTTTGAATTTCAATGTAATGAATTCATTTATTCAACTCTAGATATTCCACACTTAAGTTATATTTTTTTATAAAAGATTTAAGTTTTATAAAGTTTTTTTTTGCTTAGTGTATAATATCTACTTCCAATAAAAGATGTATTTTTTCGTTATTTAATTTTTGTCTAGATATAGTTATATTTCAATTAATTGTTATTTTTACATTATTTTCAGTATAAAGTTCAACAAATTTTTTTTTTGGATAATATATAGAGATATTATATAATACATGTATAAAGGTTTTACATCCTTATAAAAATGGCTTCTGATTTGTTAACGCGTTTTTTTGCTATAAATCATTGCATTGTAGTAGTCTTCTAAACTTTGTTTAATCTATGTTTTAATTTTTATAGTTTACATATATGAAATAATTGCACATGCATATCATAATAAACTAAAATACTACATAAATATTATTTTATTTCAAAATTGTGCACTTCACTACTTCGATCGTAGACGATGCCCGTATGCATAGTATGGGCCACACACCAGTTGAAAATTAAAATGTTATACGTACATATATTCAATTGTTAATTATTAAATAATAAAAAGTCACCATTTGTTAATTATTCAACATGAGTTTTTACTAACAAATAAGTATTCACTTATTATTAAGTATAATAACCATTTCTTAATAATTAATTGTAACTTTTTAATATTTGTTATTAATTACTACTTATTTAATAGAAATTGTTAAACTGTAACTATTTGCTATCAAATATTCACTATTACATATTAATTATTATCAATTTATATGGTTATTACTAATATTTTTAAATTTTAAATAATGCTATACATCAAATAAATATTTTGAGATATCTTTTCTGGTAACAGAGACCTATGATTTTTCCTTCTCCGTCTTCTCTTTTGTTTCCCCTTCCCTCTCTTCGCCTGACTTCTCTCCTCCCATTTTTTCCATGGCCAACAAGAGAAGACTTGATCTTGCTCCTTTGGCTCCGAATGTCGAATTAGCGAATAGATCCGGCAGACACTACGCAACTGATCCACCTGCCCATGTCATTGGTCATGCTACCGCCATTACCTCATCTTTTACCTTATCTGCTTTAGATGAAAAAGGTATGTCGAATCAGTATGCGTCTCCCCTTCAGATCCAACTCTTCAGATCTTCTCAAATGAAGTACGTTCTATTAATGTGTTTGCTAGTTTTTCGGGGCCTGCTACCATACCCACGGAGATGCTAACACATTAGAATTCGACGAGGAATAAAGCTTCTGATCCTCTCACTTTTCTTCTTTCGGAAATGGCTTCAATAACTTCCACTTCTTTGGCCGTGGCAATGTTCAATGGACGGATATTGAGTAAAGAGATTGTCTCCTCCATTAAACAAGGCATAGGTACTTCCGTCTCCACTACTTCGGATGTTGATGATCATTGTGTTGATATGACAGTGGATTCAAATTGCTGGTTGGTTGTTAAGGTGGCTAAGTCCTGTAATACTACAATGTGACCATTTGATGGTTTAAATAATATTGATAGTTTGGCAAAAGATAAAATGATAGCTCCTAGCATGGAAATTATGCCTGATATTTTAGTGTGGGTTGAGGTAGGGAGTTCAATTAAGGAAAATAGAAAATTTCTTAAGCTAACTACATCGGATGAAGCTGTGCATTTTCTTCTAATAGTAGGTCATGTAGTTTTCTGGTTGGAGCTTCAAACACTAGGCTTTGTGGTGTGCCTATTTGAGTTGTTACAAATGTTCCAAAATGGACATCTCTATTTGAGAACTCTCCACGAAACATAGGTAGTTATGAGCCCCATTTCTTCGAGCATTCAATGTATGAAGGATTTAGTATCCTTCCTTCAGAAGTGATTCATACAGGAGCTAATTACCTGTTAGATTGCCTACAAAGATGTACCTTACTTTTGAACAAGTTAAGAATGACTGTAGGGTTTCTCATATCAGTCCTATAACTTAATTGTAGTTTTTTTCCCTTAAAAACTCAGGTGACCTTATATCCACATAGGAAGCTGGGTAATTTGTTATGCAGATTCTTAAAGCATGATTCTGCATTTTAGCTTAAATTTAAGTCCATAGCATTTGATAGTCTTCTGCCGTATGTAATTTAAGGAAAAAGATGTGTCCAAGGCTAAGAAAGGGTATTGGGATCTCCTTTTCTGTTCTCATAATACCTTGAGAAAATCTATGATTTAATTGCAAAGTATGGTTTGTTTAGGTTGATCCCATCAATAAAAACGATGAAGTGAGCATATGCTAGATATTTCTGTGAAGCATTACAAATATCTTGTGTCTTTTCCTTGTTCTCTTTCCTTTTTATTATAAGTGTTTAACTTAGTCTTTATCAATTTTGGTTGTTATTCTGATTTTTTAGGTAATACATATACGTTAAACTTTAGAATTAGATAACAAAGTGGCTGTAGTTTAGTGGTAAGAATTCCACGTTGTGGCCGTGGAGACCTGGGCTCGAATCCCAGCAGCCACAATTTACACTATTTTTATCAGTTCTCAATTTTTTTTATCTAGAACCTAATCAAACATTTTTTTATTGATAATGAGGCTTTTGTAATAATATTTTTTTTAATATACAAAAGTTTATATCCTTTATTAAATAAAAATAAATTATTTTATTCATTATATTATTTTATTTACGTCATGATTTATATGTTAATATGCTAATTTTTTGTGGGATGCCACAAAATTTAAGCATCTCATAGTAAATTACTCACCTATTTTTTTTTAAAAAACAAGTATTTGAATCTAAAATGAACTAATGAAAATTTATTTTCAATATAATTTGAATTTCTTGAATTTTCATCAAATCTTAAGTATTATTTTTCAATTACTGAATTAATTATTACTACTTATTATTAGTTAGTACCCTATCACTATTTAACTATGACCAATACTAATTATTGAAAATTAAAATTTTATACTTATATATATCCAATTGTCAGTTATTGAATAAATAAAAAGAGCCACCATTCATTAATTATTCAATACTAGTTTTTAACAACTAATAACTATTCATTTATTATTAAGTATAATAACCAATTCTTAATAATTAATTGTAACTTTTTAATATTTGTTATTAACTACTAGTTATTTAATAGAAATGGTTAAATTGTAACTATTTGATATCAAATATTCACTATTACATATTAATTATTATTAATTTATAAGGTTATTACTTATATTTTTAAATTTTAAATAATGTTATACATCAAATAACCATTTTGATATATCTTTTCTGGTAATAGAGATCTACGATTTTTCCTTCTCCATCATTTCTTTTGTTTCCCCCTCACTCTCTCTTCGCCTGACTTCACCGTTCCGTGTCTTCTCGCCTCCCATTTTTTCCATGGCCAACAAGAGAAGACCCGATCCTGCTCCTGCTCCTTTGGCTCTGGATGTCGAATCAGCGAATAGATCTAGCAAACCCTATGCACCTGATCCACCTGCACATGTCATTGGTCATGTTAACGCCATTACATCATCTTTTATCCAATCTGATTTAGTTGAAAAAGATTATGTCGAATCTGTATGTGCTCCCTTTCAGATCCAGCTCTTCAGATCTACTCAAATGAAGTAGGTTCTGTTAATGTGATTACTAGTTTCTCAGAGCCTGCTACCATAGCCTCAGAGATGCTAACACATTAGAATTCTCTGAGGAATAAAGCTTATGATCCTCTCACTTTTCTTCTTTCAGAAATGGCTTCAACGATTTCCCTTTCTTTGTCCATGGCAACGTTCAATGGACGGGTATTGAGTTAAGAGGTTGTCTCCTCCGTTAAACAAGGTATAGGTACTATTGTCTCCCCTTTATTCACTATTTCGGTTGTAGATGATCATTGTGTTGAAGTGACAGTGGATCTAGAATGTAGGGTTGGTCGTTAAGGTGGCCAAGTCCTGTAATACAACAATGCGAACATTTGATGTTTTGAATAATATGGATAGTTTGGCAAAAGATAAAATGATAGTTCCTGGCATGGAAATTACGCCTGATATTTCAGTGTTGGTTGAGGTAGGGTGTTCAAGTAAGGTAAATGAAAAATTGCTTGAGCTAACTACAACTGATGAAGCTGTGCATTTTCTTCTAATAATAGGTCATGTAGTTTTCCTGCTGAGGCTTCAAACATTAGGCTTTGTGGTGTACCTATTTGAGTTATTACAAATGTTCCAAAATGGACATCTCTATTTGAGAACTCTCCATGAAACATGGGTAGTTATGAGCCCCGTTTCTTCGAGCATTCAATGTATGAAGGAATTAGTATCCTTCCTTCAAAAGTGATTAATACGGGAGCTAATTACTTGTTAGATTGCCTACCATGATGTACCTTACTTTTGAACAAGTGAAGAATGACTATAGGGTTTCTCATAGCAGTCCTATGATCGACTCGTAGTTTGTTTTTCCCTTAAAAACTCGGGTGACCTTCTTTCCACGTGGGTAGCTGGGTAGTTTGTTTTGCAGATTCTTAGAGCAGGATTCTGGATTTAAGTTTAAAGCTGTGTTAGAGCATTTGATAGTCTTCCGTTGTATGTAATTTTAGCTTAAAGTTGTGTCTAAAGCTAAGAAAGGATAGTGGGACCTTCTTTTCTTTTCTCATAATACCTTGTGAAAATCTATGATTTAATTGTAAAGTATGGTTTCTTGAGTTGATCCCATAAATAAAAACGGCGCAGTGATCATAGGCTAGAGATTTCTATGAAGCAATACAAATATCTTGTGTCTTTTCTTTGTTCTGTTTCCTTTTTATTATAAGTGTTTAACTTAGTCTTTATCAATTTTGGCTGTTATTCTAATTTTTTACGCAATATTATACGTTAAACATTAGAATTAAATAACAAAGTGGCTGTAGTTTAGTGGTAAGAATTCCACGTTGTGGCCGTGGAGACCTGGGCTCGAATCCCAGCAGCCACAATTTACAATATTTTTTATCACTTCTCAAATTTTTTGTCTAGAACCTAATTAAACATTTTTTTATAAGGAATGAGCCTTTGGTAATCACGAAATTCTTTTTAATATGCAAAAGTCTATATCATTTAGCAAATAAGAATAAATTATTTTATTCATTATATTATTTGTTTTACCTCATGATTCATATGGTAATATGCTAATTATTGAAAATTAAAATGTTATACGTATATATATATATACCCAATTGTTAGTTATTAAATAAATAAAAGGAGCAACCATTTATTAATTATTCGATACTATTTTTTAACAACTAATAACTATTATTTATTAATAAGTATAATAACCAATTCTTAATAATTAGTTGTAACTTTTTAATATTTGTTATTAATTACTTGTTATTTAATAGAAACGGTTAATTTGTAACTATTTGCTATCAAATATTCACTATTACATATTTATTAATTATTATCAATTTATAAGGTTATTACTAATATTTTTAAATTTTTAATAATGCTATTCATCAAATAAACATTTTGAGACATCTTTTCTGGTAATAGAGACCTACGATTTTTCATTCTCCGTCATCTCTTTTGTTTCGCCCTCCCTCTCTCTTCGCCTGACTACATCGTTCCCCGTCTTCTTGTCTCCCATTTTTTCCATGGCCAACAAGAGAAGACCTGATCCTGCTCCTTTCTTTCTAGATGTCGAATCAGCGAATAGATCTAGCATGCTCTATGCACCTGATGCACCTGCCCATATCATTGGTCATGTTAATGCCATTACCTCATCTTTTACCCTATTTTCTGTTGTTTAAAAAGCTTATGTCGAATCTGTATGTGTCTCCCCTTTAGATCCAGCTCTTCAGATCTACTCAAATGAAGTGCGTTTTGTTAATGTAATTGCTAGTTTTTCGGAGCTTGCTACCATAGCCTCAGAGATGCTAGCACATTAGAATTCGATGAGGAATAAAGCTTCTGATCCTCTCACTTTTCTTCTTTCGGAAATGGCTTCAACGATTTCCCCTTCTTTGGCTGTGGCAACGTTCAATGGACGGGTTTTGAGTAAAGAGGTTGTCTCCCGCATTAAACAAGGTATAGGTACTTCTGTCTCACCTTTATTCACTATTTCGGCTATTGACGATCATTGTGTTGATATAGCAGTGGATCCAGAATGTAGGGTTGGTTGTTCAGGTGGCTAAGTCCTGTAATACATTAATACGAACATTTAATGGTTTGAATAATATTGATAGTTTGGCAAAAGATAAAATGATAGCACCTAGCATGGAAATTATGCCTGATATTTCAGTGTTGGTTGAGGTAGGGTGTTCAAGTAAGGTAAATAGAAAACTGCTTGAGCTAACTGCATCTGATGAAGCTGTGCATTTTCTTCTAATAATAGGTCTTGTAGTTTTTCGGTTGGAGCTTCAAACATTAGGCTTTGTGGTGTACTTGTTTGAGTTGTTACAAATGTTCCAAAATGGGCATCTCTATTTGAGAAATCTCCACGAAACATGGGTAGTTATGAGCCCCGTTTCATTGAGCATTCAATGTATAAAGGAATTAGTATCCTTCCTTCAGAAGTAATTCATATAGGAGCTAATTAGTATCCTTCCTTCAGAAGTAATTCATATAGGAATTAGTTATGACTGACTGTAGTTTGTTTTTCCCCTAAAAACTCGGGTGAGCTTATTTCCATATGGGCAGCTTAGTCATTTGTTTTGCAGATTCTTAGAGCAGGATTCTGTATTTAAGCTTAAAAGCTGTGTCTAGAGCATTTGATAGTCTTCTATCGTATGTAATTTAAGCATAAAGATGTGTCCAAGGCTAAGAAAGGGTAGTGGGATCTTCTTTTCTGTTCCCATAATACCTTGAGAAAATCTACGATTTAATTGCAAAGTATGGTTTGTTGAGAATGATCCCATCAATAAAAACGACGTAGTGATCATAGGCTAGATATTTCTGTGAAGCATTACAAATATCTTGTGTCTTTTCCTTGTTCTCTTTCCTTTTTATTATAAGTGGTTAACTTAGTCTTTATCTATTTTGGTTGTTATTCTGATTTTTTATGTAATACATATACGTTAAACTTTAGAATTAGATAACAAAGTGGTTGTATTTTTGTGGTAAGAATTCCACGTTGTGGCCGTGGAGACCTGGGCCCAAATCCCAATTGCCACAATTTACACTATTTTTATCACTTCTCAAAAATTTTATCTAGAACCTAATTAAATTAATTTTTATACATAATGAACCTTTTGTAATAACGAAATTCGTTTTAATATACAAAAGTCTATATCCTTTAACAAATAAAAATAAATTATTTTATTCATCATATGATTTGTTTTACCTCATGATTCGTATGTTAATACGCTATTTTTTTATGGGATACCACTAAATTTTATGTTTCATAGTAAATTACTCATCTATTTTTTTTTTAAAACATGCATTTGAATCTAAAATGAACAAATGAAAATTTGTATTCTATAAAATTTGAATTTCTTGAATTTTCATCAAATATTAAGTATTATTTTTCAATTACTGAATTAATTATTACTACTTATTATTAGTTAGTACCCTATCACTATTTAATTATGACCAATACTAGTTATGGAAAATTAAATGGTTATACGTATATATATTCAATTGTTAGTTATTAAACAAATAAAAAGAGTCACCATTTATTAATTATTCAATACTTGTTTTTAACAACCAATAACTATTCATTTATTATTAAGTATAATAACCAATTCTTAACAATTAATTGTAACTTTTTAATATTTGTTATTAATTACTAGTTATTTAATAGAAATGGTTAAATTGTAACTATTTTCTATCAAATATTCACTATTACATATAAATTATTATCAATTATTAGGTTATTACTAATATTTTTAAAATTTAAAAACTGTTATACATCAAATAAATATTTTGATATATATTTTTAAGTAATAGAGACCTACGATTTTTCCTTCTCTGTCATCTCTTTTGTTCCACCTCCCTCTCTCTTCACCAGACTTCACTGTTCCCCGTCTTCTCGCCTCCCATTTTTTCCATGGCCAACAAGAGAAGACCTGATCCTGCTCCTGCTCCTTTGGCTCTGGATGCCGAATCAGCGAATAGATTTGGCACGCACTATGCACTTGATGCACCTTCCAATGTCATTGGTCATGCTAACGCCATTACCTCATCTTTTACCCCATCTACCTTAGTTGAAAAAGATTATGTCGAATATGTATGTGTCTCCCCTTTTGATACAGCTCTTCAGATCTGCTCAACTGAAGTACGTTCTATTAATGCGACTGCTAGTTCTTCAGGGCCTGCTACCATAGCCTCGGAGATGCTAACACATTAAATTTTGATGAGGAATAAAGCTTCTGATCCTCTCACTTTTCTTTTTTCGGAAATGGCTTCAACAATTTCCCCTTCTTTGGCTGTGGCAACGTTCAATGGACGGGTATTGAGTAAAGAGGTTGTCTCCTCCGTTAAACAAGGTACAAATACTTCTGTCTCCCCTTCGTTCACTATTTCGGCTATTGATGATCATTGTATTGATACGACAGTGGATCCAGAATGTAGGGTTGGTTGTTAAGGTGGCTAAGTCCTGTAATACTACAATGCAAACATTTGATGGTTTGAATAATACTGACAGTTTGGCAAAAGATAAAATGGCAGCTCTTGGCATGGAAATTGTGCCTGCTATTTCAGTGTTGGTTGAGGTAGGGTGTTCAAGTAAGGTAAACAGAAAATTGCTTGAGCTAACTACATCTGATGAAGCTGTGCATTTTCTTCTAATAATAGGTCATGTAGTTTTCCGGTTGGGGCTTCAAACATTAGGATTTGTGGTGTATCAGTTTGAGTTGTTATAAATGTTCAAAAATGGACATCTCTATTTGAGAATTCTCCATGAAACATCATTAGTTATCAGGCCCGTTTCTTCAAGCATTCAATGTATGAAGGAATTAGTATCCTTCCTTCAGAAGTAATTCATACGGGAGCTAATTACTTGTTAGATTGCCAACCATGATGTACTTTACTTTTGAACAAGTTAAGAATGACTGTAGGGTTTCTCATACTAGTCCTATGACTGACTCATAGTTTGTTTTTCCCTTGAAAACTCAGGTAACCTTATTTCCATATGGGTAGATGGGTAGTTTGTTTTGTAGATTTTAGAGCAGGATTCTGGATTTAAGCTCAAAGCTGTATCCAGAGCATTTGATAGTCTTCTGTTGTATGTAATTTAAGCTTAAAGTTTTGCCCAGAGCTAAGAAAGGATAGTGGGATCTTCTTTTCTGTTTTCATAATACCTTGAGAAAATCTATGATTTAATTGCAAAGTATGGTTTCTTGAGGTTGATCCCATCAATAAAAACGATAAAGTGAGCAAATGCTAAAGATTTCTGTGAAGCGTTACAAATATCTTGTGTCTTTTCTTTGTTCTCTTTCCTTTTTATTATAAGTGTTTACCTTAGTCTTTATCAATTTTGGTTGTTATTCTGATTTTTTAGGTAATACATATACATTAAATTTTAGAATTAGATAATAAAGTGGTTGTAGTTTAGTGGTAAGGATTCCATGTTGTGGCCGTGGAGACCTGGGCACGAATTCTAGCAGCCACAATTTACACTATTTTTAGCACTTCTCAATTTTTTTTATCTAGAACCTAATTAAACATTTTTTTTTGTAGGTAATGAGCCTTTTGTAATAACGAAATTCTTTCTAATATACAAAAGTCTATATGCTTTAGCAAATAAAAATAAATTATTTTATTCAGCATATTATTTGTTTTACCTCATGATTCATATGTTAATATGCTAATTGTTTTTGGGGATACCACTAAATTTTAGTGTTTCATAGTAATTTACGCTCCTAATTTAAAAAAAAGTATTTGAATCTAAAATGAACTAATGAAAACTTATATTCCATATAATTTGAATTTCTTGAATTTTCATCAAATATTAAGTATTATTTCTCAATTACTGAATTGATTATTACTACTTATTATTAGTTAGTACGCTATCACTATTTAATAATGACCAATAATTTCTGAAAATTAAAATGTTATATATATATATATATATCTAATTGTTAGTTATTAAATAAATAAAAAGAGCCACCATTTATTAATTATTCAATATTAGTTTTTAACAACTAATAATTATTCATTTATTATTAAGTATAATAACCAATTCTTAATAACTAATTGTAACTTTTTAATATTTGTTATTAATTACTAGTTATTTAATAGAAATGTTTAAATTGTAACTATTTGCTATCAAATATTCACTATGACAAATAAATTATTATCAATTTATAAGGTTATTTCTGATATTATTAAATTTTAAATAATATTATACATCAAATAAAAAAATTTAGATATCTTTTACGGTAATGGAGACCTACAATTTTTCCTTCTCCGTCGTCTCTTTTGTTTCCCTATCCCTTTCTCTCCGCCTGATTTCACCATTCCCCATCTTCTCGCCTCCCATTTTTTCCATGTCCAACAAGAGAAGACCTGATCCTACTCCTGCTCCTGCTCCTTTGGCTCCGGATGTCGAATCAGCGAATAGATATTGCACACACTATGCACCTGCCCATGTCATTGGCCATGCTAACGCAATTACCTCATCTTTTACCCCATCTGCTTTAGTTGAAAAAGATTATGTTGAATCTGTTTGTGTCACCCCTTCAAATCCAGCTCTTTAGATCTGCTCAAATGAAGTACGTTCTATTAATGTGATAGCTAGTTTTTCGGAGCCTGCTACCATAGCCTCGGAGATTGTAATGACCCGCATTGGCGGAGGTATTATAATTAATTTATTTAATTATTTAAAAGGTGATTAAAAGGATTTCATGGTCATTGAATTAAATAATGGTGAATATTTAATTAAAATAATAAATTAAATAATATATTTTATTCTGAAATAATCAGAATTGGCTGAAATAGCGATATGGTGTGAACTGGATCATCTGTGATATCTAATTCAGTTTAAAATTGAGTTACATTAACGAATATATTATTTGAATGACAGTTTGAACGTATAATTATATTATAATTAAAATCGAGCTCGAAATGGCACTGCAGTTCGTAAATTGGCAATTCGAACTTCAACTAAATGTACAGGATTCGTTTTAAGCCGGATTTCTGTGAAACAAGAAACGTGTGGAGCTGGTGGAGTATATCTTTCTAGTGGAAGAGAAAAATCTGGATTTCGTCGGGTAGATTTTGATTTACGTCCAGATCAAATTTTAGAAAAGTCGCTGTGGAATTCCTTTATAATTTATAAAGGAATTATTTATATTTTTAAAAGGAATTTCAATATAAATCGAATACCGGGTTGACACAGATTGAAATATCGAATTAGAAACCCATATAGGATTTTTTTGAGTTGTATGGTATTCCACAGTGAATATATACGATAATATTAATTTATAAATATTTAATTTAATTATATTTAAATATATTTATATATTTACATGGGTCATTTAGGACTTTAAAAATAGCCACTTTTGCAAACGAAGTCGGAATTCGACGAAACTAATTTTGTTGGATCCGCAATGTCAAATAGTTGTTACATTTCCAGTTTCGTGATTTTTAGGTATCGTGTGTGATCACACAGATTTTTAGAGTGCAGAAACGGATATAAAACGATATAATAAAATATCTAAAAATATCCTAACAAATATCTAGATATTTATCTTCATTATAAATACCCCTCTTTAGAAAACCTTAAGACCTAAAGCATTTTCTGCATCTCAAAAACAAGCCGCCACTTCTCATCTTTCCTCAGCAAAACGTGAATCTTAGAAAATAAAAACAAATTCCATTAAAATCCTATAAATCGAAATCTATATATCTTTGGATTCATGAGCGGATGGCCTCCGGTTTCAAACCGTTTTCGTATAGCTCGATCCCTATTTGGGGGGTCGACGGAAGGGAAAATTTGGGCTGCGAGTGATGATTCCGAGGTGGGGTTTGTGATTTTGGCACCAAGTAGTTGGGTTTGTGAAATTATGGAGGAGGTTGGTGTTGTTTTTGT
The DNA here is from genome assembly GCA_030737875.1 of Allium sativum. Lineage (NCBI taxonomy): Eukaryota > Viridiplantae > Streptophyta > Magnoliopsida > Asparagales > Amaryllidaceae > Allium > Allium sativum. Next base: position 46,601 of record JASFAX010000962.1, read on the forward strand.
TCGATCGAAGACTGGCGCTGGGTTGTTGTGTGCTATTAGAAGGAGTAGCACGGTGGACTGTGATTTGGGGGATTTTGTTAAATCAAAACAGCGTCGAGCTTTGCTGCGTAGTTCGTGGAGTTGGGTGGTGTATTGGATGGTTCAGTGGAGTGCTCCGCAGTTTTAAGGGACTGTTGTATAAAAAGTCCGACGAGTTTATGCTTAGGGAAGAAGACTGTTAATGGGAGGAGCAGTGTTCTAAGTGCTGGCGATTTACCGTGTTCATGACAGTCAAGGAGGAAGGAGTTTTGGGTATGTCTGGAGTGAGGGGCTAGTGGGACGTTGAGATGGAGGAGCTCTGGCTCACTGATGAGAAGAAGGTTAAGGTTGGGTAAAATGAGTTGTTTCAGTTCTATGTTTCATTGTGTACAGAGTTGTTTCTTTCTTGGTTTAGGAAGAGGAAAATTCATGATGTAAAACGTGATGTGTTGGGTGTTAAGTGAATCACAGTTGTTTGGGAAGGGACGGTGCTGTATTTGTTCGATCAGCAAGGAGAGAAAGATGAGGTTGGATATTTTTCATGTAAGTGAAGAGTTGGGAATGGTTTTCGAACTCCAAAGGTTGACCTGTAGCTCAAGGAAAAGCAATTTGGTGAACGACGGGTTTCAGAACTCAAAGAGGAGAAGAAAGGGGAACGTGCGGATGGGCTACTGAATTGGTAGTGGGCCAAATTATTGTGGAAAGTTGGGCTGTTTTTGTGGCCTACGTAGTGATTTAAGGAAAGGGGAATGAGGCCTGTTTTTCAGAAAGGAAAGAGAAGGCGGACTAAAGGGGGACGGGCCGACAATAATGGTAAAATTCGTACTAAACATAAATTAAGTTTTAAATTAAATGAAATGCTGCATTAAAAATGTAAATTTAATAACCTTCTCATACATTGTCGAGATTCAGCGAAACAAGTCGTGATAGAACCATATGGACGGGAACAACGATATGGAACTAGTTGGAAGTCAATTGGAGTTCGTAACAATTTATAGCGAAATAAATTGCCGGATTCGAACCGACAATCGTAAATCGTTGTTTGACGATTACGGACAAAGTGAGTAAATCTCACTAACTCTGAACAGTTTATAATTTCATGTTGTATTTTTAGAACTATTAAATATTGGCTGATTGACTGTGCGTTAAATGTTTGATTGAACTGCTAGTCAGTTAGTTGAAATTTCTATATTGATTCTGTTTAACAGAATATATCATATGGAACTGAAAGTGATGTTATCTATATTGTTTAACAATTGTGATGCAGGGAAACAGGTTGGAGGAATCCAACTGGATTGCTCAATATTTATTTTACTGTGATTCGTATATTGTGATATATGATGTGATATATAATCTGTTGTTGATTATGGGTGTTTGGATGATATTTATCGTTGTTATATGGTATGTTAAATACCATAAGAATACTGGATATGGGAAAGGGAATTTTCAAAGTATAATTTGAAAATAATTTATTTATATAAAATCAATGGATTTATACATAAAAGGAAAAAGGATTTTTTAAAAGGAAATATATTACAAAAATCCAAAGAGTTAAAAAGAATACATTTGTAAAACAATTATAAAGGAAAAATATTTGTTAAGTAAATAGAATAGAGAAGGGGATATATTTGTAAACCATTTACAAATAGAAAAGATAAAGGAAATATTTATTCGCTAAATAAGTAGAATTGAAAAGGGAATAGTTATCTGTTAAGTAAACAAATAGAAAGGGATAAATAAAAGGAGTTAATTCAAAATAGAGTTATCAAATATCAGTTTATGTGAATAGAGTTAGAGTAGTTATCGAATATAGTTTATTCGAATAGAGTTAAAGGAGTTAATCGAATATAGTTTATTCGAATAGAGTTAAAGGAGTTAATCGAATATAGTTTATTCGAATAGAATAAAAGAGTTAATCGAATATAGTTTATTCGAATAGAATAAAGGAGTTAATCGAATATAGTTTATTCGAATAGAATCAAAGGGGAGTTATCAAATCTAGTAGAGTTAAAGGAGTTAATCAAATAGAGTTAATTGAAAAGAGTTAATTGAATATAGTTATTCGAAAGAAGGGTTAAGTAAGGAAGTTAGTTAAAGAAACGTAAAGTGAACTTTACCTATTTCAAGGATAGAAATGTTGTTCAGTTAAGGTCTGAGAGGTAATTATACCCCAACTTGATTGGTTTCTTTTTTAACTAAGGAATGGTTAAGGTTCGGCAGTAAAGGATGGTAAAGTGAATTTAGTAATTAAAGGAAATGGTTGAGTTGGCATAACGATGTTTTATCTAAACATCTTCTTAACCCAAACGTAGGAGTTTTGGAAATGTTTTCCAAACAAGAATCAGAAATGGTTTCTAAATACAGAAAACAAGGAATGGAAATGTTTCCAGTATTAATAACGTATATTTTCTAAATATAGAAAATAGGAAATGTTGAATATAGGGAAATAGGAGATATAAAATGAACTAAAGAGATTAATGTTAAATGATGTTTGTTCGATATAATTTCAATCTGGAAATAATATCGTTGTTTGCACACTTGTTTTTCTTTGATAGTTAACTCACAGACTATCGAAGTTTTGACCATTTTAACGTTGTTAATATGGAGGGACCGGTTGGATTATTATCCAAAGAACCACTCTGTATTGGCATAAGCATTACGAATCATATATGCCAAAGATAATTGAAGACGGAGTAAAGTGCAAGGGCTATTGTATAAGTCTTAGACAACAGTGCCTAAGATGGATGTACTGAATAGTACCTTCGGTTCATCCTGTTCCTGGATGACTTGTATGGATGGATGTTTGACAGAGTATTTCCAAAAAGGTCACGTACATTGATTTCTCCAACCGTACCAAGAGTGGAAGCGGGGAAGGAAAATTCTTTAGCTAACACATAATGTATGGTTGTAGACGTCAAATTAGTGATTTTTGATGGATTTGACGATGTGGCATTCAAAGTGAATCTAATGTGAGGATAAAGCGTAACCTCAAGCCTCATCAACCGGTAAATGACAGAAATCGGGCAGGCAGCATGGCTAAGTCGGTCGCTCCGTAGTAGGGTGTATAATCACCTGATCTAGAGTTTCATTTATTTCTAAAAATCTATTGTCGATACTGTCCCATTCGGGAAAACGGTTGCTAATCCCAACCATTGGTGATATACATTCGATACACTCAAGAGAAATGAGTGGTCGATCATGTGTGGCCGGGTTGCAAGATGTTCTTGTTGAACCCAGTGTATTCCTCTATAGAGGTACACTAGCGAAAGGTGGTTCCATACCTTGTCATAGTTGGAAATCCATTACCCAATACGTGCTTGCGGTTTTGATTGTATACTATATATGTAGAACGTGAGATGAAAGCGTTTCTGCTAGATGATTATATATACTGTGGTTGATAGACATTATTATAATATCAAAAGGTTTTTGATATAAAGATATTTTGGATTCTCATAAGGGAAAAACCCGTTCTGTTATACGGCGTGGTCTTATGAGATATCATTTAATGGCTCAAACCGTTTTTAAACTGTTTTGCTCACACCAGTCCCATGACTAACCCGGAGTTTATTTTTTTTTTGTTTCCCTAAACTCTTGGGTGCATAAATTTGTATGGGCAGTCAAGTTGTCGGGATTTGAAGATACATGAAGAGCTGGAGCAGGAGGCTTCAAGATTGTATAGCTATAGTTATTTCTGTTGTGTTGTAAGTGCTGTACTTTGGAAATGATATGTATATTCAAGTACATATTTATATTTCAAAGTTATGTTATATATTATATGTTATTCATTCCGCTGTGAGGTTCGTGTTACTCTGATGTTGTGTTCTTCTTCTTCTATTCTAAGTTTCTATCTTATATACCCTCACCCTCTGTTTTCTTTCTATTAATTTCCTGATTTTCAGTTTAGTTTGGGGTTGGACTTGTGTTTTTGGTCAGCTCAAATTGGACCGGATTTTCGTGTCATTACAGTTGGTATCAGAGCTTAAGTTAAGTGAATTACCTTGGCTCTGTGGCGTAACTCAGTAGAGATGGGATTAGAAATATCCTAGATTGAGTTGAGTGTATACATACGAGTGAGCGTATTTGTTATTGATATAAAAATTGTTTTATATTGTGGAGATTTATTGGTTGAGTAGTTTATGAGTTCTGGTCGATCAGTTTGATCCACTGTATCGGTAGGAGTTACTAAACACTCGAATACGATGGGTCGACACAATATGTTTTGAAAAGAGGGTAAATCAAAATAAGTTTACCCATGGTATATCTTGATATAGAGAAGATATATATATATCAAAATTATAGTATATTGGATATATTGGTTGTTAATATAATCGAGTAAGATTATAAATTAAATGGTTATGTAAATAACCAATCAGAATTCATATACGTGAAATCAGATGAGTTAAACCTGTAATTTAAACCAGAAATTTGAGTTAAAACTCTGGAGAATTGGATAAGTGTTTGTAAATGGATTTGGATTAAAAATAAGAAAAATTTAAGATCCTGGGAGATTTTAAATTGTTTTACAAGCACTGTGAATTATATTTTAAAATGAATTTCAAAGTGGAAATGTTTAGAAATGGTTTTATAGTATTAAACTCACTTCGATCGCTGGAAAATAGATTCCGATGATGACAGCTGCATCATCAGTATTCATTTTCGAGTTGTAAGTGACGAATTACTACCAGAGATACTGTTTTGAATTTGTTTTGGGAAAGAGAAGTTGTGTTGAATTTCAAAATGGGATTTATAATATAGAATTTGATATATAGAATTTGAATATATAGAATTTGAATATAGAAATTCAAATGGGATTTATAAATAGAAATTGAATAGAATTAACTAAGTCGAAGAGGAATTAGTTAATCGAGTTTTGGAATTTGAAGTTGAACTTTGAAAGGTGAATTGGATTTGTAAATGGATATTCGAAAACGAATATAGAATTAAAACTTGAAATTTGGATTCAAATTAGTTAATAAGCAAGTTAAAATATATTTGAACATGTCATGTTCAAATAAAAAGTGAAATAGACTAAAGCGTTAATTAACAAATTGATTAACGAATTGAGTTAAAACGATCAGGTATAGTTAAAATAGATTGGGCAGGTATAAATATACATGAGATAGGTATGAAGGTATATAAATAGAATGCTCGACAAAAAGGTATGTATTTAATTCATATATGAGATTTTATGTGCCGTATCGGCTAGCCGCTCGGCTTTTTCTTTTGGATTGGTGAGGGCCATGGGAGGCTATTTGAAATATCCCGATGCTCCCGGTACAAAGGAGGTTATGGCGAATTTTTCCGGAAATTTAAGGAGTTAGAATATTTTTAAGATAATTTGATAGTTAGAAATCAACGTATCGATATATATAGAAGTCGATAAGGAAGCGAACTTAGAAATAGAATAGTATAATCAAAAAGGAAGACTAAGAATAAAATCTAGTAAGAATAGAAAGAGAAAGTGTATACGTGTTTAAAAGTGAATAAGTAGTTGCATGGTATTGATTATTCGAGTAAGTAGTCATATCTGTTTTGACGTTATAAATGTTATTCAGTCAAGGTCTGAGAGGTAGTTATACCCTAACATGATTGATTTCATTATTAACAAATAAATAGTAAGATTTCAGGCTCGAAGATCAATGTTGAATAAGAGTTAGTTGTATATAGTATTTGGGTTGTCGTAACGATGTTTTACACAACATCCGTTTTAACCAAAATAAGTGTAAACTTGGAAATAGAATAATAAATATTTCCTAAGTATAGAAATAAACGAGATCGGAAAAGAGATAAGTAATTGGAGTATTTTCCAATTATAAATAGCATATATTTCTAAAGTTTAGAAAATAAAGGAAGGCGATATTCGGAAATGTTTTCCAAATAACATAAAAGGCCAATATGGTTATTGAAAATATTTGGTTAACAAATATTGATAAAGAAATAGAGAAGTGATTTAACTAATGGTATATTAATTAAGGGCTCAGTAACATGTTCAAAAGGAAAATTTGATTTTTGAAAAGAGTAAACAGTTTAAAAACTCCCAGGGAAAGACTATTTGAATTAAAAACAAATTTAACAGAAATTTGTGAAAGCAAAATTGAATTAAAGTAAAGCCAGTAAAGTGGTAACTGAGATTGAATTAGAATGATATCAAGACAAATTGGATTGTGAGATTCAAATTTGAAGTGTAATGTGATAATCAAGTTAAGAGTTGGGAATCGAGAAGAAACTCAAGTTGAAATGATATTTGGCTCAGATATAAGCGAATGGTTGTGTTGTTAAAAGCAGATTGGAATTTGATTGGGATGACCCTTGTATCCGCTGAATTGATAACAGGTGGAAAGGATATAATGATATGCCGACAAAAGGTACAAGTTTATATTTCTATAGGATGTAAGATTTATGAGCCGAATTGGCAAGCTGCTTGGCTGTTTGATTTTCTTTTGGGATGGAGATGGCCCAGAGAGGTGAGTTGGAGTTTGACCTATTGACGAGTACAAAGGAGGTGTTGGTGAAATTTTTCGAAGAGTTAAGGCGTTAGAAAATTTTCAGGATTTTTGAAAATTTTCGTTGATGAGAATTAATTAATAATTTAATTGAAATTAAATTGGTTCAGTTGAAACTGAAGTTAAGAAGAGAACAAATATGTTTTAACCGGTAGATAGGGTCGTCTTCTAGCTTTAGCAATTTCGAGGACGAAATTATTTTAAGTGGGGAAGAATGTAATGACCCGCATTGGCAGAGGTATTATAATTAATTTATTTAATTATTTAAAAGGTAATTAAAAGGATTTCATGGTCATTGAAATAAATAATGGTGAATATTTAATTAAAATAATAAATTAAATAACATATTTAATTCTGAAATAATCAGAATTGGCTGAAATGGCGATATGGTGTGAACTGGATCATCTGTGATATTTAATTCAATTTAAAATTGAATTATATTAACGAATATATTAGTTGAACGACAGTTTGAACGTATAATTATATTATAATTAAAATCGAGCTCGAAATGGCGCTGCAGTTCGTAAATTGGCGATTCGAACTTCAACTAAATGTACAGGATTCGTTTTAAGCCGGATTTCTGTGAAACAAGAAACGTGTGGAGCTGGTGGAGTATATCTTTCTAGTGGAAGAGAAAAATCTGGATTTCATCGGGTAGATTCTGATTTACGTCCAAATCAAATTTTAGAAAATCGTTGTGGAATTCCTTTATAATTTATAAAGGAATTATTTATATTTTTAAAAGGAATTTCAATATAAATCGAATATCGGGTTGACCCAGATTGAAATATCGAATTAGAAACCCATATAGGATTTTTCTGAGTTGTATGGTATTCCACTGTGAATATATACGATAATATTAATTTATAAATATTTAATTTAATTATATTTAAATATATTTATATATTTAAATGGGTCATTTAGGACTTTAAAAATAGCCACTTTTGCAAACGAAGTCGGAATTCAACGAAACTAATTTTGTTGGATCCACAATGTCAAATAGTTGTTAGATTTCCAGTTTCGTGATTTGTAGGTATCGTGTGTGATCACATGGAATTTTAGAGTGCAAAAATTGATATAAAACGATA